>VKON01001374.1:0-11583 GCA_009741485.1 Malurus cyaneus samueli
CATTACATGTTTAAGTAAACCTAAAAAACCACCATGAATGTGTAATTTCAGGAAAAAATGAACAGTTAAACATGATTTACACCTTTGAATATCTCGTCACCTGTCTGAAATTCACAAATGAGTGTATCCTGCTCACCGGTCCCTGATTCCATGCTCTTCAATGCCTCTCTGAGAAAAAGTATGGACAAACAACCCATTTTAAGAAAAAAAAAGTTTTAAAACTGCAACTTCAGATTCTTAAAAAAAATAAATTGAAATTGACAATCCAAGAATTACCTACTGTCCTAAAAATCACCAGCAAGTTGAATTAACATATGTATGTATATTAAAACAATTCACTGTATATGCAGTGAATGATCTTATTAAGGAGCTTACAATGTTCCTGAATGAAAGCCAAATATATGACAACTGCTTTAAATGCAAAGAGTAACAAAGAAGATGCAGATGCAAACCACCAAAAAGCTGATGAGTGGGAAGAAAGGAGGTCACTTCATCCCCTCAAGGCCATGAATCACCTTTGCACCATGAGAGGGCTCACACCAGCCACCATAAACTCTCCCAGTTCAGAAGCTCTCTTGTAAAATAGGATGTAAGTACAGGAACTTTCCTCTGCAATGATTTTGTCCATTTCTAATGTATTGAACTAAGAATTCACAGGCAATCCTTCACTGGTTTCTTTTGGATCCAGCGTGTCTCATCTCCCAATATACAATTTTTCCTTCAATTTCAGTGAAAAAAAGGCACAGTTGAAAAATTGAGGATCTATTAGCCATGCTAAACTTAACATTTGAGATACAGTGGATACAGACACTACTCGAATTAGTCTTCCATACGCTATATTATGCATTCTGAGCACCAAAAAATTTCAAACATTGAATCAAAACTATTCATAGTTGCTACAAACCATACATCTCACTTCAGTGACTGCAGGAGAATACCTTACACACAGCGTATGTAACCATCCAAAGGTAGACTAATAGAGCATTCCCACTCTTGTGTATTGGCCTTCACAGTAATTTCACACATCTCCACTTGGTATTTACTCTACCTGGAACAATACTCCATTGGCGTGATAGCGGGCACATTTATTTCTTACAGAGAAAAACAGTTAACATGTATGTACAACCTACACAGACATGAAATGCTACTAGAGATGTGTGAACTTCCATCAATCCACTGCAAACCCCTTATTTTTTCCAAGGTTCCCCAAAAAAGCCCCCAAATTTTCTTTTTTGTCCAGCAATGAAAACTTTTTCCTTGGTGGGAGGTGATTCCTAGGACCAAATTAGTATGCATTCTATAGTGAGAATGCTCCTGTAGAGATCTTGACTAAATTACTATTGACCATAATGCAGCCCAGTCAGTGCCAGATAGAAATTGAACTGGCACTCTTAAATGAGATGACTCGGTTCCACCACTTCCATTTGAATCTGGTTGCCTGCACCCAAAAGCTTCTCCACTCTCTCATTACGTCAAACTGCCAGCATTAATTTTCCCCTTTATTCCTCAAAAGAACTGATCCTTTCAGAGACCAGTCCAGACAAAGGTAGATTCCTGAAGCTTTCTCGATCCAGCTTTGTGTAAAATGCTCGACCTAGCCGCATGCAGCAGCACATCACCACAGACAGACCATTGATAATGAGAAGTGGCTCATAATATTCCTAATTTTAAATCCCCACATAATAGAGAAACATAACTCAATACTAAAAAAGCAATTTCAGAATAGCTAAACCATCTTTATCCAAATCACACAAGCCTGTTCTATTAGGGTTTCTCTCATATTCTAAACTTATTTCAGTGACCAAAGAATGTTAAATTATACCTGTCACTTTCAATATTAATATTCTTTTATATTTGCCTAGTGGGCAAACTCTCATTGCAGTTATGGAAGTTAACCAAGAACACCTTGCCTTTATCTACATTTCCAATAATAAATTCTGTGACTGTCCATAACAGCATATACAAAGTGATAAAAATCTAACGTGATCTCAAGAAAGGATCTTTTCATTATTACTATGTATGCTACGTTAAACTCCCTACGTCATGTTATCTTGCAGTGGATCCTATTCCTAGGGTGGACACAACCTTCATGATGGTAAGCTGACACAGCCGTATTTACAATTGCAACTCATATGATAATAACCTGTTATCCATATTCTTATTGTCTATGGCAGATGCCAGCCTTTTAACTCCTCCGTTTCCGCATTAAAAAAAACTCCAATCTGAAAGACATCTCCTTGTTCTTATCATTACTAAATTGCTCTGCTGGTCTTTATCTAGCTCTTCCCACTCTGCCCTGATTCAAACTAGTGTAAACCATCCAGTCCAGATATGTACTACCACATTGTCACATATTTCTAATTAAGCTAAATATTGGTTTATAATGCAGTCTTAGGACTGAGCAAAGAATCTGCTGTCAGTATGCTACAATAAGTATTAATTCATCATCACTCACCCTATTACTCATCCAACACTGAGGTTATATTTCGCTATAGAAAAACATATAAATGATACTCATATTCTTTATGGAGACACCAGAAGGGCGAATACTCATGCTAATTTTAATGGATTGGCCTCGTTAGAAGAATAGCTCAAGCTGCTTTTTTCCAAATGCTGTAGAACTTTACTATAAATACAAGCAGAATTACAAATCCAGGATACAAGTGTTTCAGACAACACCCAGCTCCTGAACAATGCACCCAACTTTCCATATTGAACTGAACTAAGAACGTGACCCATGTAAGAGTTGTCTGGATAAATTACATTTGCTATATCCATTCTTCCAGTTCCCCTACCAAATCATTGTGAAAAACAATAGTGCAAATTAGGCAACTTTCAATTTCAAATTCCAGAACTTTCTGTTACCTGCAACAAATTGGCATTATTCTTGATTCATATTATTTAAAATAAATAGGGATATTCCATTTTAGTTCCTTCGATTTGCAGTTAAAGTAAAATCCATGGATGGTTTTCATTATGAAAACCTCATTATTTCAACTAAAATAAAACCACCTGAACAAGAAAAGTCACCCTACTCATGCACAAGCAACCTCTTACACAATGCTCCATGCAAAAACTCAGAGAAAGAACAAATTAAAATACCAAGATACATAAATAATAGAAACACAAGCCAAGCAATGCATTGAAGGAGACAAGAACCACCAGAGCCAGTCAGTCAACTTTTATAAGCTTCCATTCACCAGTTCATTTGACTTCCCAGATTCTCTCAATATTCCCAACAAAACAATCATTATTATGAATATTTGTATTTTTAATCGAACCTGTGCTCCTATTTAATGCTGAATAATTAACAAACAAAATGAATAAGCAATTCTTGTCCTCTAGTCCTATATATACCAGCATTTAACAGTTGGCAACAGATGCTTACAGCAAATATATTCAAATAACTGAGTGAACAAAGACAGGCTATGAAACACTAAGGTGTTAAATGCTGCAGACGAAATCTCAATTATTGCTGTCAGAACTTCATGAAAAAAACTACCAATTCTCTAATATCTTTATTACCAATCTCCACAGACAAGTTCAGATAAGTTTGGGTTTTCCACATAAAACTTACCTCTTGTGCAGCACAGTGCATCCAACACAGGAGCAGAGCATGCATAGCCACAGACACATCCTAGATCACAACCTCAGCAACACATCAGCTGGAACCTTGTTTTTTTATTACCGTGTTATTTCCACTCACTTCTACTGGACTGCTCCAGGGACTGAACCTTGCAAACATTTATACTCTGATTCAGCGCACTCCCTTAAATTCTACACACAAGGGTGCTTATTTAAACTCCCTCTTAAACCCTGCTAATGAATAATAACAAAGCTCAATTTATGAAACACATCACTTCCCTGTAGAACTCTTTTTTCATTCACATTCTTTTTCTTCAGATTTGTCCCTCACATACTTATATAAGGTATTGGTCTTTTGAACTAAAAGATGTACAAAAAATGATCTGCAATTCCTTGTGTATGCATGCTAGTTAAAACCAAATTCATTAATGTTCAAAATACTTCCTACACATAGAATTTGAGGGCATTGCAACATAAATAAAAAGCAGGCAAAACAGACAAAGACTCTGTCACTCATTTCTTATCTAAATACAACCACCAGAGTAAAGAAAGACTTGGCCAAAATTCTGATTAATAAACCAGGTGATGTTGAAGCACTCGTTTCAGTATCAGATAATATATTATAGGGAGAAGAAGTGAATGGATTAAAGATGGATAATACGTTTCAACCAAAATATAAGATAGCAGAATATACACGGTAAATAGCCAGGAGGAACTTCTCATATCCATGCAGCAACATTTGTATCCAAATAGCTTCCTGAAAATATGCTTGCTATCTTGGCTTTACAGGGGCTCTGCAGTAGAAATGCAGATCACATGAAGAGAAGTATTTGAGACTGAGAATTAGGGGAAAAATGTAATAGTACCAAGTGCTCACAGGAGATGGACATAAAGCAGCTGCAGGCCCACAGGGGTCATGTCTGACTGGCATGGAGTACACACACATCCCTCTTGGATATGTTCCCAAAATCCCATACCAGTCACCCTTAATAATCACTAGCTTAGTCAGTGTGCTGCTATAGGATGAAAACGAGTGTGTCTGCAGAACAGACCTCAAATCAAACCTGAAGGACTGCTCTGAAAGCAGTTAAAGTATTTTCCTCCTTTTAACATGAAGGTAGATATATTGTTTTTTAACTTTGGGCTGTGTTTCCAGTCAGCAATTTTAAGAAATGTTATTATTAAAACTGGCATTTGGCTGTTTCTCCAACAAAATGACTTTGGAGAGCACAATGTCTCCTCCTTTTCCTTCCCCTTGACAAATGACCCGTGTGGAGAATGAACTCTCACACTGCTCCATGACCCTGTGATGATCGATGTGCTTCCAGTCTGCAGTTAGGTGTAACAAAAGTACACTTAAACCAGCAAGGAGAAAAAGGACAAACCCAACAATTTCATGTTGCCCCAACTCTCTAGCAAATCCTTTTTGAGAAAGAAATATGAAAGAAAAGAGTGGGATTGCAGTGATAATGCCATTGCAGCAAGGGAGAAGTAAGAAAATGATGATGCTTTGAAATTATAATAAGTGGGAACAGAGGCTATTTGGAAAAGATGCAAGGCAAGTAATCATCTGAATGGGAAATGACGCAAAAGAATAGGGCAGAGTCCAAGCAGCAGTTGGAGTTAAAATGGAAACAAATAGTTCCTCCTTGCTCTGACAGATTTGATTTTCCTTCTTCTACATAATGAAGAAGGAAACCAGGCTGCCCTTATCCAACAGTAACTGACACACAAAACGGGCCTAAGAAATTGTATTTTAGATAACTCAAAATATATGTGCAACAACGAGATTTTGTGGAGGCAAGGAACTAAACGTACAATCTCAATGTACTGGGTGATCTACAAATATTGCACTGCTGAGCAGCATACCTTTGCTTTCCATCAGCCTCAAGAAGCATAAATATTGGGTAAAGGTAAAGCAGAAGGTCACTTTGTTCACTTCCAACTCTATGCCCTCTGTGGCATCCTGGCCAAGCTCCATTACTAAGGATTATTATCAGTGTACAGCAGTTTTAACAATTCAAAATTGCAGCCAATGAGCTTAAAACCATTCCCACCATTCACTGATGGAGTCTTTAATCCTATGTTCCACATCATTAAATAACAATCCTGTGTCATGGAAGGCAAAGAGAGTCCTCAAACCACACTTCTCACCTCTTAGTTTTTGCTACTGATTTCATTTTGCCCCTCAGATAATTCAGGTTGCAGGATGCTGGAACTCTCAGTCTACAAGATCTAATTTTAGTCTAACAAGGCACCAATGTCCTGTATTCCAGAGTTGAGATTGCTTTTGCAGTTCATGGTCTGAAAGCCACAGGGAAAAAAAACCAAAAAACCAAGATGGCAACAAATTTCTTCAAAACATAAAAAAAGTTGTTCTCTTACTGAGAAGTTCCTTTCTTAATGCTGAAATTCTGTTTTCTAATGAAAGGAATATTAATCAGCAAAGACCCTTCAAACCTTCACCTAGGTACATTTTAACAGATACATTCATGATGCTTTTTCTTACAGAAGACTCCACTTTACTGATTTAAACCCCCAAATAATTGCTTAACTGTGAATGTTGAGTCCCTAAATATTCTATTCAGCTGCCAACAATGTGGAACTGCTTCATGGACTTCCAGCACTGTCAGTACTCCTGTTCCCTGTTCCAGTCTTAAACCCAAAGCCCACAGTCACACTTGAGTGAGAACTGATCACCTTGCAGAAGTGTAAGAGTTCCAAAAGTTCCCAAAAGAAACAGAAACATCCAGATGCTTCTTAATTATGGAGAAAAAAAAGAGACCAGGAAAGAAGTCACAAAATGAGCTTGAGTTCTATTAATTTTTTAGCCAGTTTTACAGTCTGCCTAAGCCTTTATTAACGACTACAGACAAATAAAAAATAAACTCTGCAGATAAGGCATTTCCCCTGGCCATTTTTCACTGCAGCCCAGACTGCTCTTGGCAGTAAGTGCCTTGTGCAGGTCTGCTCAGTGAGTACCCAAATGCCATCCACACAATACCAGACTCTCATCCTTGAAAGGACATCAAGTATAAGTCACTTGTGTTACACAGCTCTTTAAAATTATTTACTGTGCATTTGCTTCATAAATGCCTTATCCTTCTTCACCCTTTTGTTTAAAACATTTATATTTACAGGTGTGCTTTCTTCCCCCAACCTCATATTATTATTTAGAACAACACCAACCAGGGCTGGGTTGATAAGCTTATCAGCTGGGGATGACAACTCTCTGAGTCATGGTCCAATTGAAAAGCAATGGAGGGAACAGGAGGAAGAACTGTGTCTGGCAGGGACTATTTCAGCACCTCAGTGCTGAGGACCAGCAACACATTCAGAAGTTGAAATGCAGCAGTTTATCATGGATAAAATGCTTCTCTAACTGCCTGCAATAAAGTTTGGCTTTGTTTTAGCTCAATAATTTTAGGTATCAATACCATCAGTAAAGAATGTCCCAGGGAGTGTCAATAATTAAACTGATTAATCATAAAGAGAACCTTACAAGCTTTTGGAGCAAAATATCAAAATCTAACCTGATCATCTGATTTACCTTATTACAGTAGATTGCATAATTAAGATTTATTTTTCAGATTTAGAGGGGCAGAACATCTTGAATTAAGAACAGCATTAATAACCTGTGATTACCTCCATATACACTGCAATTATTCAAAAAGCCATGAAGCCATTTGCATTGCTTCAATCTGTTTTACCAACATACCATGGAAAATATGGCAACCTTAAAAGAAAAACTATATACCTTTCTTTGTTGTTCTTTCTGCACCTCATCATTAACCAGGATTTAAATCCAATCAGTAGCAATGATATCAGCGATACAGTTCTTATAACCCAGGCAGGGAAAGGAAACAGTATTGTCTTCCAAGAGAGAGCCCCTTTAACTGGAAAAGAAGCTGAGAAAGAAAAACATGGCAGCACTTTAAAAATATTCTGAAGAAAGAACCTGGACTTTATCTTTCAATTAGACTCTCAGAGTTCTCTGACCTCAGAACACAGCATGGTAAAGCTGGCAAGAATATGAATGCAGAATAATTCACTATGTGATTTATTTCCCATATCAGCCAAAGCAAAGAGCAAGTTACCTTTGAACTGTTGCCACACAGGTGCATCTGTTTGCTTCACTGAACGAGGCTTTCTGAGAAGCACATTGGAAAGGCTGAGTGCAGCAAGCTGTGAAAAGGGTAAGCATCATACTGCAGTGACCCCAGAGTTTTATAGGGCCAAGAAAACACTGCAGGGCAGCTCTCCAAAGAAACGGCAAACACTGAAGCTGTGCTTAAGAGCTCTGTGCTAAAGAAGCAAGGAAACATGCAATGAGTGTAACATTAGCAGAGAGAACAGAGTCCTGAAATGAATAACCTGTTGGCTACCCGGGGAAATGTTGCCTCACAGCATGGAGCTCAGAGCTGGATTCTCAGCAGGGCTCATTGTTATGGGATGCCCTCCAGGATGCCATACTTGAGCTGATGCTGTGTGTGCCACAGCAGCTTGTAACCAGCTCACCTTGCACACAGAAATGCAGCTGAATGGAAAACACAAGGTTCACTCCACATGGCACCTAATGAATCCATACAAGCCCATGATGAAACATACGGTATTTAAACCACATTTAAAATATAACTTCTTCATTATCCAGCAAAATCTAAATCTGAGTCTAAAAACTGACCAGTGTTGGGATTAAATGCCCTCATTCTAGGAGAAAAATGCTACAAGGGAATATTTAGGGAAGACTTACTAGAGTCAATCAAATCAAGACTGACTTTTCTACAGCAAATGCAGTAAAGTTTATGTTTAGTAGAGACGATGATGATTACCCTGACAGTCTCAAGTTCTTCGTGGGTTTTTCTTCAGGATCTGCAGCACCTGCTACATCCAACAGCAATTCAGCTCTTTCCAATTAAGCAAGGGAAGAAACTGACCGAATTCTCAGCACCCTCACATCGGGAGGTGAGCCACACGTTTGGGAGGAGCCGGCACCGAGCAGGTGTGGGCATTTCTGAGGAGCCGGCACTGACCAGGTGTGTCTGGTTAAAGGGAACAGCAGACGAGGCCGTGGTAGCCCTGAGTGCGCTCAGATGACCCCGCCGTCACGAACACGGGTGGTTGTGCGGAGGCTGCCCGTGGGAAAACGCCCATTTCTCACATTTCGGAGCCCAGGGAGAAGCAGCCCCGGGCGGAGGGGACGCGGCGGGAGCTGCTCGGGGGCGGAAATAGTTCTCAATGCTCTGACAGATTTGATTTTCCTTCTTCTACATAATGAAGAAGGAAGCCAGGCTGCCCTTATCCAACAGTAACTGACACACAAAACGGGCCTAAGAAATTGTATTTTAGATAACTCAAAATATATGTGCAACAACGAGATTTTGTGGAGGCAAGGAATAAACGTACAATCTCAATGTACTGGGTGATCTACAAATATTGCACTGCTGAGCAGCATACCTTTGCTTTCCATCAGCCTCAAGAAGCATAAATATGGGTAAAGGTAAAGCAGAAGGTCACTTGTTCACTTCCAACTCTATGCCCTCTGTGGCATCCTGGCCAAGCTCCATTACTAAGGATTATTATCAGTGTACAGCAGTTTTAACAATTCAAATTGCAGCCAATGAGCTTAAAACCATTCCCACCATTCACTGATGGAGTCTTTAATCCTATGTTCCACATCATTAAATAACAATCCTGTGTCATGGAAGGCAAAGAGAGTCCTCAAACCACACTTCTCACTCTTAGTTTTTGCTACTGATTTCATTTTGCCCCTCAGATAATTCAGGTTGCAGGATGCTGGAACTCTCAGTCTACAAGATCTAATTTTAGTCTAACAAGGCACCAATGTCTGTATTCCAGAGTTGAGATTGCTTTTGCAGTTCATGTCTGAAAGCCACAGGGAAAAAAAACAAAAAAACCAAGATGGCAACAAATTTCTTCAAAACATAAAAAAAGTTGTTCTCTTACTGAGAAGTTCCTTTCTTAATGCTGAAATTCTGTTTTCTAATGAAAGGAATATTAATCAGCAAAGACCCTTCAAACCTTCACCTAGGTACATTTTAACAGATACATTCATGATGCTTTTTCTTACAGAAGACTCCACTTTACTGATTTAAACCCCCAAATAATTGCTTAACTGTGAATGTTGAGTCCCTAAATATTCTATTCAGCTGGCCAACAATGTGGAACTGCTTCATGGACTTCCAGCACTGTCAGTACCCTGTTCCCTGTTCCTCTAACCCACAGCCCACATCACACTTGAGTGAGAACTGATCACCTTGCAGAAGTGTAAAGATTCCAAAAGTTCCCAAAAGAAACAGAACATCCAGATGCTTCTATATTATGGAGAAAAAAAAGACCAGGAAAGAAGTCACAAATGAGCTTGAGTTCTATTAATTTTTAGCCAGTTTACAGTCTGCCTAAGCTTTAATTAACGACTACAGACAAATAAAAAAAACTCTGCAGATAAGGCATTTCCCTGGCCATTTTCACTGCAGCCCAGCTGCTCTTGGCAGTAAGTGCCTGTGCAGGTCTGCTCAGTGAGTACCCAATGCCATCCACACAAATACCAGATCTCATCCTTGAAAGGACATCAAGTATAAGTCATTGTGTTACACACTCTTTAAAATTAATTTACTGTGCATTGCTTCATAAATGCCTATCTTTCTTCACCCTTTTGTTTAAAACATTTATATTTACAGGTGTGCTTTCTTCCCCCAACTCATATTATTATTTAGAACAACACCAACCAGGGCTGGGTTGATAAGCTTATCAGCTGGGGATGACAATCTCTGAGTCATGGTCCAATTGAAAAGCAATGGAGGGAACAGGAGGAAGAACTGTGTCTGGCACGACTATTTCAGCACCTCAGTGCTGAGGACCAGCAACACATTCAGAAGTTGAAATGCAGCAGTTTATCATGGATAAATGCTTCTCTAACTGCCTGCAATAAAGTTTGGCTTTGTTTTAGCTCAATAATTTTAGGTATCAAAAAAGAATGTCAAGGAGTGTCAATAATAACTGATTAACATAAGAACTACAACTTTGGAGCAAAATTCAACAACTAACTGATCATCTGATTTACTTTATTACAGTAGATTGCATAATTCAGATTTATTTTCAGATTAGGAGGGCAGAACATCTTGAATTAGAACAGCATTAATAACCTGTGATTACTCGAATATACCTGCAATTATTCAAAATGAAGCCATTTGCATTGCTTCATCTGTTTTACCAACATCAGGAAAATATGCGACCTTAAAAGAAACTATATACTTTCTTTGTTGTTCTTTTGCACCTCATCATTAACCAGGATTTAAATCCAATCAGTAGCATGAATCAGTGATACAGTTCTTAAACCCAGGCAGGGAAAGAAACAGTATTGTCTTCCAAGAGAGCGCCTTTAACTGGAAAAGCAGCTGAGAAAGAAAAACATGGCAGCACTTTAAAAATATTCTAAAGAAAGAACTGGACTTATATCTTTCAATTAGACTTTCAGAGTTCTCTGACCTCAGAACCAGCATGGTAAAGCTGGCAAGAATATGAATGCAGAATAATTCACTATGTGATTTGTTTCCCATATCAGCCAAAGCAAAGAGCAAGTTACCTTTGAACTGTTGCCACACAGGTGCATCTGTTTGCTCACTGAACGAGGCTTCTGAGAAGCACATTGGAAAGGCTGAGTGCAGCAAGCTGTGAAAAGGGTAAGCATCATACTGCAGTGACCCCAGAGT
The DNA here is from genome assembly GCA_009741485.1 of Malurus cyaneus samueli. Lineage (NCBI taxonomy): Eukaryota > Metazoa > Chordata > Aves > Passeriformes > Maluridae > Malurus > Malurus cyaneus. Next base: position 11,316 of record VKON01001374.1, read on the forward strand.
TTTATAGGGCCAAGAAAACACTGCAGGGCAGCTCTCCAAAGAAACGGCAAACACTGAAGCTGTGCTTAAGAGCTCTGTGCTAAAGAAGCAAGGAAACATGCAATGAGTGTAACATCAGCAGAGAGAACAGAGTCCTGAAATGAATAACCTGTTGGCTACCCGGGGAAATGTTGCCTCACAGCATGGAGCTCAGAGCTGGATTCTCAGCAGGGCTCATTGTTATGGGATGCCCTCCAGGATGCCATACTTGAGCTGATGCTGTGTGTGC
>VKON01001375.1:8174-18931 GCA_009741485.1 Malurus cyaneus samueli
GCCCGGGGAATGTCCCCGCAGCGGCCTCTCCCCGGGAATCCCCCATCTCCGTGGGACTTTCCTCGCTGGACAGTCACCCCCGCGGGCTCTGGGGTGGCCCGGGTGGTTCTATTCATCCTCCGGGTGGTTCTATTCATCCCCCCGGGTGCTCCATTCATCCCCCCGGGTGGGTCCATTCATCCCCCGGGTGGGTCCGTTCATCCCCCGGGTGTTTCCGTTTATCTCCCGGGTGCTCATTCATCCCCCCCGGGTGCTCCGTTCATCCCCCCCTGGGTGCTCCGTGCATCCCCCGGGTGTTTCCGCAGCCCGAAATGGCCCCAGGGCTGCTCTCCCACTTCCCCTGGTCACGGAGGACTTTGGTGATACGGACCTGGCGCTGTGTGTCCCCTGCCACTGCCAGCGACCCCTTGGCTTTAGCGCCGGGGATGTCACAGAGGATGGGAAGGTCCCTGTACCCCCTCCCTGCTCCTTGCCCTTCAGTGAACAGAGAGGGTGACACATCCCTGAGCCGTGCAGGGCCCTTCTCTGCTGCTCTCACTTATTCTGGTTTGAAAAACGTTAATCCAGGCAGAACGGGCACCGAATTTGGCCGGTTTTTGGGAGAGCAGGAAGGTGAGGGGCGGCTGCTGTGAGGGCAGAGCGGGGCTGGGTGAATCCTGCCCTCGGGGCTTACAGGAAGATGAACTTGCCGTCTCTCACGCACTCCCGAGGATAGGATAAGCCCAGGATATCTAAATCCTTTTCGAGGATTCTAATTTGAAGGGTGGATTAGAACACAGGCTCTGAATTACGGCAGCCTAGCGCCAGAAGCAGTCCCTAATAACAGCCTCAAACCGAAGGAGGAATAATGCAGCTGGAAAAAAACGAGTTTTGCTTTGTGCTAAGCAGCAAGATTAATTTTTGGAAGGTCTTTTCCTTCCCCATTCAGGATCCTGATTCGCTTTCGTGCCTCCTCTGCTTCTGCTTGAAAACAGCAGCAGGTTTATGCCTCAGTAAAGTGCTCCACAAAACCCCGGTGTTTTACCCTGTTTTTTCCACAGGCTGTTAATTGTATCAGGAATCACCTCCAATAAAGAAAATTACTTTTTTGAGGATAAAGCTCTGCCTGGCACATGTTTGGGAACATCCTAAAGCCATGCTGGACTTTTGTTTTCCCGGTACCATCCAGGACACAGCTCCACTTTCTGTTCTGCAGCCTCAGGGCATAAAAATATTAAATAAATGTAATTTTTTCTGTCCCCACAGTAAACTCTGGCTCAACCTGCACAAGAGGCCTGGCACAGTTATCTTTCCCGGCTGTCTCTGCAGTATTCAGCAGAGGAAACTCTTTTAGGCCACAGGTTAAAATATTTTGGGGGGAAAAAAAATCAAAAACCCAATTAATTAACATTGGCAGGAAAATTCTTGTTTCATTTGGATTCCAGCAGTTCCTTCTGCAGCTGCTGTGTTACAACAGTTTAAGCATGACAAGGGCTATTAGCAAAAACTCTTTTTTCTGTTTGCCAAGAAATAAATCCCTTTTTGCTGAAGCCAAACATGTTCCAGGTCAAATGCTCAGCTGGTGCGAGTCAGTGCAGCTCCACTGAATTCAAGGAGGGCAGCAGGGACCTTGTTCCTACGGGAATATCAGTGAATTCGAGCTGCATTTAAAATAAAATCCATCAGAAAACTCGGAGAATCCCAGAAAACAACTCGCAGGAGAAAAGCTTTTAGGAGCTGGATTGGTTCCACCTCTCCCCAGCAAACAGTTGGGTTTGACATTCAGGATGTTGGTTTTTATAATTAAAACGAATGGGGAGGTTCGGTGCCAAATTGCACCGGGGAAAGGTTTCCTGGGCGGGAGGAGCTCCTGGGCACCCTCGGCTGCTCCTGCAGGGAAAGTCAGGCTGGGCACGGCCCCTGCTGCTCCTTCCTTTGGCCGGGATTGAAGTGCCCGGGATGTGCCGGGATCAGCCCGGCAGGGTGGGAGATGCCCGATGCGGTCCCTCTGCTGCGGGATGGGATGGGGGTGTGGGGTGGGGTGAACAGCCCAGAAATCACCCTGGGGCAGCAGGGAGGCTGGGTGAGGGGTCTGATACCATCTCCCACTCCCGTGTCCGGCAATCCCGGATCCCGACAGCCCCGGCAGCCCCGAACCCCGGACCCGGCAGTCGGGCCCGACAATCCCGGTGGTCCCGGCAGTCCGGATCCCGGAATCCCCGACCCCGGCAATCCCGGACCCCGGCAGCCCCAGATCCCGGCAATCCCGGACCCTGGCAGACCCGGTGGTCCCGACAGTCCTGGCAGCCCCGGATCCCGGCAATCCCCGACCCCAGCAATCCCCAATCCTGGCAGCCCCGGGTCCCGCAGTCCGGACGACATCCCGGTTCCCGGCAGTCCTGGATCCCGACAATCCCGGTGGTCCCGGCAGTCCCGGGTCCCGACAGTCCCTGGTCCCGACAATCCCGGCAGTCCTGGATCCCGACAATCCCCGACCCCGGCAATCCCCGACCCCGGCAATCCCGGCCGGCAGCCCGGGTCCCGACAGTCCGGCAGCCCCGGATCCCGGCAATCCCGGATCCTGGCAGACCCGGTGGTCCCGACAGTCCTGGATCCCGATAGTCCTGGATCCCGACAATCCCGGTGGTCCCGATAATTCCCGACCCCGCAATCCCCGACCTCGGCAGCCCCGGATTCCGACAGTCCCGGATCCCGGCAGCCCCGGCAATCCCGGACCCCGGCAGGCCCAGTGGTCCCGACAGTCCCGTATCCCAGCTCCCTGAGCAATTCCCAAGGGACAGCAATGTGTGTGGATGTGTTTCCTCTCCATCCCACTCCTCTGGAGCATGACAGGAGGTTTCTGTGTGTTGGGAATGTCTCCTCAGGGCAGCTCCAAGCACTCAACAGCCATCAGAACCCCTCCTGTCTCACTCCACCACGCTAAAAGTGGGAATAACCCCTATTATTAATCCCTAAATTAGGAAGAGGACAAAAACACAAACCTCTTCCTCACCTGACACAGAGAAACCACAAAAACAGCGAGTCCTTCAAGCATTTTTTTTAAAAGGAAAAGATCAAACCCCACTTTCCATTTTCTGGCCAAACCTCCCGAGGCTCGGGGCACTGGGAGCTGCTGGGGGTGAAGGTGCAAAGTGCTGGAGCAGAGGTAGGACACGGAGAGCTCCCAGAGCACAGAAATCCGACAGCTCCGGGTGCTGTGAATTCCCAGCAGCAGGAAGAGGTTTCCCTTCAGCTGCTGCACCTTTGGGTCCCTCAAACGCTGGGAGTGGGAGCAGCCCCACCCAACCTGCAGGGACAAAGCCAAAAACTTTAGGCTAGATGTGGCCCTAAAACAGGGCTGAATTCCTAAATTCTTGGGGTTTTTTCTTTTAAATTTCCCAGGCATTCTGCTGTATGTGCTCCTGTTGTATAAGGGCCTCAAAAAAGGCTGCAGAGGAGGAAAACCAGGGAGGTTTCAGCAGTGGATGCTGGGTTTTGCACAGATTTTCATACACAGAGAGAAAGCATCGGCTTCCTTGTGGTGGTGAGCAGTGGTGGGAACAGGCTGGAAAGAGGGTGAAGAAGCAATGTGGAAAATCACGGCTGAAACTCCAGGAAAGATAAATTTTCCTGCTGTCAGATATAAACTTGGGGCAGATAAAACCCTCGTGTGACCCATCCCAGCAGTGCCCAGGGCCCACCCCGCCCCTCCAGGGCAGCAGGAAGGAGCAGCAGCCCCGGCTCAGGGCGCGCTCACTCACCGCTCGATGATGCTGTTGTTGAGCTGCAGATCGCAGGAGACCGACCTCATCTGCTCCAGCAGCTCCTGCATCCTGCAGGGACAAAAACATCCTGAACCCTGAATCCTGCAGGGGTAAAAACACCCTGAATCCTGAATCCTGCAGGGACACAAACCTTGAATTTTGCAGGGGTAAAAACACCCTGAATTCTGAATCCTAAATCCTGCAGGGACACAAACACCCTGAATCCTGCAGAAACACTCCATCCCTGATTTCTGCATCCTGCAGGGATAAAACCACCTGATTCCTGCATCCTGCATGGATAAAACCTGCCGCTCATCCCTGTATCCTGCAGGGACACTCCATCCCTGATTTCTGCATCCTGCAGGGACACAAACCCTGAATCCTGAATCCTAAATCCTGCAGGGGCACAGACACCCTGAATCCTTTATCCTTCAGGGATACATCCAGCCTTAATTTCTGCATCCTGCCTGGATAAAACCACCCTGATTCCAGCATCCCGCATGGATAAAACCTGCTGCTCATTCCTGTACCCTGCAGGAACACTCCATCCCTAATTCCTTCATCCTGCCCAAACAAAACCATCCCTGGCTCCCACAGGACACGGAGCACGGATCACACCCAGCAGGGTCACATTTTTCCCTGAATCCTGAATCCTAAATCCTGCAGGGAAACAAACACCCTGAATCTTGCAGGGGCACAAACCCCTGAATCCTGCATCCTGCAGGGACACGAACACCCTGATTTCTGCATCCTTCAGGGATAAAACCCTGATTCCTGCATCCTGAAGGGACACAAACACTCCAAACCCCGAATCCTAAATCCTGCAGGGACACAAACACCCTGCATCCTGCAGGGGTAAAAACACCCTGAATCCTGAATCCTAAATCCTGCAGGGACACAAACACCTGAAATCCTGCAGGGACACAAAAACCCTGAATCCTGAATCCTAAATCCTGCAGGGAAACAAACACCCTGAATCCTGCAGGGGCACAAACCCCTGAATCCTGAATTCTACAGGGACAAAACCACCCCAAATCCTGAATCCTGCAGGGACACCAACACCCTGAATCCTGCATCCTGCAGGGACACAAAACCCTGAATCCTAAATCCTGCAGGGGTAAAAACACCCTGCACTGTCCCAAACCCCCCTTTGCAAGGACTCACCTCAAAGCCATCTCCTGGCGTGCCTGGCTCAGGGGGATGGGGCTGGGCAGGGCAGGGGCAGCCGGGGCCAAATTCCGTCTGTCCAGCGGGGGCAGTTTGTCCAGAACCTGTGGGATGGAGGGGATTGGCAGTGCCCACACCAGGGACTGACCCCGAGCACTCAAAGTCACACCCAGCACCCCTCCAGGACAAAGGAAACCAAGCCACCTCAAAACCAGAATCTCTGCCAGCAGCTCTGCTGGGGGAGCGCAGGTGAAGCAGGATTTTTCTCCTTCTGATTCCTATTTATGGGAATTTCTGGTTGTAATTCCCGTTTATGGGAATTTTCTTGAATATCTGGTAATTCCCATTTATGGGGCACGGATGCCAATCCTCAAGACCTGGGGGTGCCCCTGCTAAAGGTTTTCCTGCTCACACAGAGGGACAAAACAACCTCTGCAGCTTGGAACACCCACAAAAAACTGCAGCAAGGGGGTTAAAATACTAAAAATACTAAAAATACTAAAAATACTAAAATAATACTATACTAAAATACTAAAATAAATACTAAATTACATACTAAAATAAAATACTAAAATACTAAAAATTACTAAAATACTAAAAAAAATACTAACAAATACTAAAATAAATACTAAAAATACTAAAGATACAGGGTTTCCCTGTCAAAGAATGAGAGAAACATCTTCACAAACAGGCTGACTCTGGGAGTGAGATAGGTGTACAAGACAGACACCAGAATTCCCATAACGACATTCCTCTAACACTGACCTCATGTACCACGCGGCACAGTAACTCGAAGACTACTGAGCGGCAGAGAATCACAGAGATCGTGTATCAATAAAAAGATCATATGATACACGAGTGCGTTAGATACATGCTATCATTTCCGTAAGCTGACACTGCTCAAATCTCACAAAGACAAGAAAACGCCCAAGATTACTAATAAAGAGCTGGGCTTCCGTATAATCATCTCAAATAGCTCCCTGCCCACTCTAAACTTATCTCAACCGGCGTGCACAACCCAAGGCCTCCACCCTCTCAAACAAACGACTATCGGACTCACCCAACCGCACCCACGACGTGCTTGTACTATCCCGCCAACCCCCGCACGCCGCTCTCTGTGGCATTCACGCCGTCCCGCTCACACCAAATCGCAAACCGCTCTCGAGACTAAAGATAGAAAGAATTTCCATAGAATTCTTTATGACTTATCCAACGAAGTAATTAAACTACAGGAGAGGACACAGAGATGTGTACAAAAAGACAATATATGATAGAGGGGGGTTGTGAAAACATTCAGAAAGTCTGTACCTTCAATTTCAGCCAATAGAAAAAGAGAGAGAGAACTGCAACCGAAAATATAATAAAAGAGACTGCATCCTATAATTCAAAAGACCCATGACAAAACGCTCATAACCTCTCCCTTTACTCATAAATAAAGCTGCAAAACTCATTTATCTCCTTTTTAGACATAAACCCCTAGTGCTTGTAAATGAATTTTCCTAACAGCTGCTTAACCCAGCGCTGCTGCAGCCTGGAGAGGGGAGCAGGAGCACCCTTGGGTGCAGGGGGAGGTTTGGGATCTGCAATCCTGGGCACCTACACCCTGCAGGCAGTCCTGGCACTCGGTCATCTCCACGCTGCAGGCACTGATGCGATTGCTCAGCCTCTTCAGGTGCTTTCTTATCTCACAAACTTTCCTGGAGAGAAAAAAAAAACAGCAGCAAAATTCCCACTCGGTGCTGGGCATCGTTAATTTTTTTTTTTAATGTGTTTTAATTGCACTCTGCTTTTTGCAGAGATGTTCGGATTCAGAATCCTGAAAGAAAGGAAAATCCTGAAGGAAAATCCCGAGGGAAAGGAAAATTCTGACGGAAAGCAACACAGAAATGTGATTCCAGCCACCATAGATAGGCCAGGGCATCCAAAAAAATTAATTATGGAAAATTATTGTTTGTAAATGAGGCAGCTCAGGCTCATTGTTTTACCCAGGATTTATCTCTGTCCCTTGGAGGACTGAGTTTTCACCCAAAAAGGCTCCTCACACCCAGCAGGCACATCATGAGTTGTGGTTAAAATAAAAAAAAAATTGTTTTGGCTTTAAAAAAAAACCAAAGGGAAGAATATTTCAGGTGAATGATCCACCTCAGGTCCCAAAAAAAACCAGCCACAAAGCCAGGCAGGAAACAAAACAGAACAATTAAAACTGAATTAAACAAGGAATTAAAAATATCCAGCTGTGACTCACAAGACAGAAAAACAGGTACAAAAATACCCCGGGAAAACATGGAAAAGTTTTGGGTTTTTTTACCTCCCTGTGAGCAGAGGTAAAACTCAGCTTTAGTGCAGATGGGGCTCCTGCACTGCAGGGATTTTGTGGGGTGGGGATCCCACTGGAAGGCAAAATTCCCACTGAAAGGGAGGGAATTTCAGTGCCTGCGATGGGGTGTGGAGATTGGGGTGACTGTGGGGTGAAATTCTTGTGTCTGAGGGGAAATCTGCATTTGGGGGAGCGCTGCAGCACAGAAAACCCTGCGGGCACAAACTGGGATGGGGATGGGAGGAGGCTGGGAAAGGTTGGGATGGGGAAGGGAAAATATTGGGATGGGGAAGGAAAATATTGGGATGGGGAAGGAAAATATTGGGATGGGGAAGGGAAAATATTGGGATTGGGAAGGGAAAATATTGGGATGGGGAAGGGAAAAGGATGGGATGGGGAAAGGAAAAGGTTGGAATGGGGCTGGGAAAAGGTTGGGATAGGGCAGGGAAAGGTTGGGATGGGAAAGGAAAAGGTTGGGATGGGGCAGGGAAAAGGTTGGGATAGGGAAAGGAAAATATTGGGATTAGGAAAGGAAAAGGTTGGGATGGGGAAGGGAAAAGGTTGGGATGGGGCTGGGAAAGGTTGGGATGGGGAAGGGAAAGGCTGGGATAGAGCAGAGAAAAGGTTGGGATAGGGCAGGGAAAAGATTGGGATAGGGGAAAGGAAAAGGTTGTAAAAAAGCTGGGATGGGGAGCAGAGAAGTTTGGGATTAGGGAAGGAAAAGTTTCGGGATAGGGCTGGGAAAGCACAAGGATGGGGCAGACCCTTCCCTCAGCTCCTGGAGCATCGCTGAGCACATCAGACAAAATTCCAGCCTGAAAATCCCCCCACCAGGGTTACTCCCACCACAAACAGGACCAGTTCAAAAAACGGGTTCAGTTCTGAGATATTACAGAAACTCCTGCTCCTGCACCCACCCCGCAGCCAGGAGAGGCTGCTCCTCTCTATCCTGCCATGAAAATCCCATTTCTGCCCCATTCTCTCCCCTCCCCGCTCCGGGGATTGCTCTCAATTGTAATTTGCTCTGTGCATTATTCCCCAAGCACCGTTTAATGGGAAATCACTCCCAGTGAGCAGATCTCTGTCCCAACAGCGATTTCATCCTGATAAAATCATCTCTGTCCCCGTCCCGGAGCGGGGAACGGCTGCTGGAGCTCCAGCTGCAAGTTTGAGGGCTTTTTTAAAAAAATAAAATTAAAATAATGGGGCAGAAATACGGGATAAGAGCCCAGCCACACAGTGGGATTGCCAGTGGGCTCACAGAGCTGCTGTTTTTAGGGTTGGTCACCCCTTTGGAGCCCCTCAGCCGTTCCCAAAATCACCATTTCCATCCTCATCCCCATCTCACACTTGATTCATAGCAGAGATCACTCGGAATTATCTCAAAAATCCCTCTGGTACCTCATCCTGCTGCTGTGCAGGGCCAGGGCCTCCTGGTACTGCTGGACACAATCGTTCTGGAAAATGGACAGCACCTTCCTGGCTAGATTCCCCAAATTCAGCCTGAAATCAGGAATAAAAGACAAAACACCATTTTTCTCTGAAATGAGGGGAAAGGATTCATTTTATATTCTTTAGGGTCCATTTTATATCTCTTAGAGTCCATTTTACAACCCTTAGGGTCCATTTTCTATCCCTTAGGGTTAATTTTAAATCCCTTAGGGTCCATTTTATATCCTTTAGGGTTAATTTTAAATCCCTTAGGGTCCATTTTATATCCCTTAGGGTTCATTTTATATCCCTTAGGGTCCATTTTACATCCCTTAGGGTCAATTTTATATCCTTTAGGGTTCATTTTATATCCCTTAGGGTTCATTTTACATCCCTTAAAGTCCATTTTATATCCTTTAGGGTCCATTTTATATCCCTTGGGGTCCATTTTATCATCCCTTAGGGTCCATTTTAATCCTTAGGTTTTTTATTCCTTTGGGTATTTTATTCCTTAGGGTTCATTTTAAATCCCTTAGGGTTCATTTTATATCCTTTAGGGTCCATTTTATATCCTTTAGGGTTCATTTTATATCCCTTAGGGTCCATTTTATATCCCTTAGGGTCCATTTATATATCCTTTAGGGTTATTTTTATATCCCTTAGGGTTCAACCAGAGCCTTGGCAGGGGGGTGGCACTCACTTGTCCAGTTTGTGGATTTGCTCCTCGTTGTAGCCCAACCCTGGGGAGGAATGACACGGTCACCACGAGTTCTTTTCCTACTCACAGCCCCAAAAATTGGCAATTCCACAGCTCACAGGAGCTCCTCAGGGGGATTTTCACAGCTCAGCCCCCACCAGGACACAGAAAAGGACAATTTATAGGGTCCCTTCCAGCCCGAACCATTCTGTGGTTGGATGATTCCATGAGAAATCCCTCATTTTAGCTCAGGGACATTCCCAGCTCGTGTCCCCATCCCCATCACTCACGCAGACACGTCCTGGCCTTCTTGAACTGCTTGTAGATCTGCTGCATCTTCTCCAGGCAGCACTCCATCTGCCGGATGCTGGAATGGGACGGGGAGAGATGGGGTGAAATCATCACTGTGGGGTGAAATACATACTTTGGTGAAATCACTGAGATTAAATCATCAATTTGGGGTGAAATCATCACTGTGGGGTGAAATCACTGAGATTAAATCATCAATTTGGGGTGAAATCATCACTGTGGGGTGAAATCACTGAGATTAAATCATCAATTTGGGGTGAAATCATCACTGTGGGGTGAAATCATCACTGTGGGGTGAAATCACTGAGATTAAATCATCACTTTGGGGTGAAATCATCACTCTGGGGTGAAAACATCACTGTGGGGTGAAATCACTGAGATGAAATCATCACTTTGGGGTGAAAACATCACTTTGGGGTGAAATCATCACTTTGGGGTGAAATCACTGAGATGAAATCATCACTTTGGGGTGAAATAATCACTTCAGGGTGAAATCAGTGAGATGAAATTATCACTTTGGGGTGAATTTATCACTTTGGGATAAAATAATCACTTTGGGGTGAAATCACTGAGACTAAATCATCACTTTGGGATGAAATCATCACTTTGGGCTGAAATCATCACTTTGGGGTGAAATCACTAGCTCACTCATTGGGGTGAAATCATCACTTTGGGGTGAAATCATCACTTCGGGGTTGAAATTACTACTTTGGGGTGAAATCACTGAGACGAAATTACCACTTTGGAGTGAAATTACCACTTTGGGGTGAAATCATCACTTTGGGGTGAAATTACCACTTTGGGATGAATTTATCATTTTGGGGTGAAATCATCTTTTTGGAGTGAAATCACTTTGAGATGAAATTCTCACATTGGGGTGACACTGCTCCCCGTGTCCCCATGCACCCCCATGGGTGGCGGTGGCATTGAGGGGCTGTGCCTGGCACTGGAACCACCCCGTCCATATGGGAACAGCAAAGTGGCACCAGGGATTTCCCCCAAACCTTTTATCCTCGTGCACTTGCTGCCTGTCCTTCAGCAGCTCGGCCAAAATCCCATCCAGCGCCCCTTGGAAGTCAAAGATGCTCTTGGG
>VKON01001375.1:22776-54591 GCA_009741485.1 Malurus cyaneus samueli
CATTAGTCTTGTTGACCACTCAAGTCTCTGTCAGCGTGACTGTCGTTGCGCTGGGGCCTGTTTGATTGTAGTTGCGGTGGGTGATTTGGGGCTGGGAGTATTGTGGGTGGGGTGTTGTGGGGCTGGTCCCAGGGACTGGGGGTTGCCCCTGGAGCTCCGGGCATTTTTTGGGCTGGGGGTAGTCTGAGAGCTGGGGGTGTTTGTGGGCTGGCTGTGCTCCTCACCCTCTCCAGCCTTGTCTTCACCACATCCATCCCAGTCAGGGCCCTGCTCCCTGCAGGCACCACCTCAGACCTGAGAAAAGGCAGAAAACGAATATTCCTGAAGGAGAAAATAATCCAGAGCTAAAGGAACCCACATCGAGGTGGAGGCAGCTCCTGGGGGGCAGAGCTGTTCCTTTGGGCACCAACTCCACTTTCAGAGCACCACATCAGAGCCAGGAGTTGAAAAACGCTGATCTGCTAAAAACTCTCCCATTTGTGTCCAATTTGTCCCAAAATTGCTGGTTTTACACCCGCTGGCTCCAGGCCAGGCCGGATGCTGTTTGTGTCCCCGCAGCTGGCACGGTGGCCAAATCAGCAGAAATATTGCCAATGCCAGGGGCTGGAAGGGCTGGAGGAGCTGGAGCACCCAGCTGGAGACTCTGCTCGATGGCAACCACGTGTGCCAGTTTTGCTCAGATCAAATGGAAATTCAGAGACTTTGCAAAAACGGCAAGGAATGAAAAAACGGCAGCCCAGAGGCAAAGGGTTCTCCATTACAACAACAACAGCAAGAAAAAACTACAGAAAATAAAATAAATTAATTATTAAAAATAATAATTAATAAATTAAAAATCAATAATATAATAAATAATTTAACTAATAGATAATGAATAAATATCTGTGGTTGTTTTGGATAAATGGGTCAGCTTGGGAGGCAAAGTTCATTACAAACATAGCAAGAAAAAACTTATAGAAAAATAAGTAAAATATGTAATATAAATATAATAATAATTTAAAATATAATATAATAATTAATAAATTAAGTAATAATATTAATAAATAAAATCAGATATCTGTGGGTTGTTTTGATAAATGAGTTCAGCTTGGCCCAGGGTGGGGAAGGAAAAGGTGAACACTGCCCAGGGTTTCTCAATAATTCTGTGGGGATTCCTGAAAGGAACTGGGACATCTCCCCACGGATGGTGGGAGTGGGGTGCTGGATCCATGGGGATGCAGCCCAGCTCTGTGGGGCTGTTTGAAGGGAACGGGGCTGGTGACAGGGACCAAACCCCCACGGGGCTCTGGAGCTGCTCATTTGATCCCATTTTCCCTCTTTTTGGAGCTGGCAGCAGCCCTGGCTCCTTCCTGCACTGTGGCTCAGGGGCTGTAACAGCCAGAAAACCCCAGAGCAGGAGCCAGAGTCAGGACTGACCCTGGGCTGCCATAAAAATTCTCAAAACTCATCAAAAACTGAAGCAAAGAGGGAGAAACAGCAGACCAGCTCACTTCCCACCCAGTGAAAATCCTCCTGCCTCCCAGAAATCAGATTATTCCTGGAATTTCCCTCATTCCTGATTATCCAGGCAGCTCTGAGAGCCCAGATCCTGCAGACCCCACTCACAGCTCCTGTGCTTTCTCCTCGGTGAGCTGCAGGCAGGAGAGCACGGCGTGAGCTCCTCTCCTCTGCTCCAAAATCCGGCAGCACTCGGTCCTCAGGGTCCCACTGCCCAGAGAGAGAGAGAGAGAGAAATGGGAAAACAGCCCCTGGAATGGGAACAACCATGGAATGGGAATAAACCCTAAAATGGGAAGACCTGGATGGGAAAACCTGGATGGGAAAAAGATTAGAATGGGAATAAACCCTAAAATAGGAATAAAACCTCAAATGGGAACAGCCCCTGGAATGGGAACAACCATGGAATGGGAACAAACCCTTAAATGGGAACAGACCCTGGAATGGGAACAACCAATGGATAACCAAAATGGACACACCAAAAATGGGAACAGCCCCTGGAATGGGAACAAACCCTGAAATGGGAACAGACCCTGAAATGGGAACATATCCTGAAATGGGAACAGCCCCTGGAATGGGAACAACTATGGAATAGGAACAGCCTGGTAATGGAACAACCAGATGGAAAACTGAATGAACATATTTGAAATGAACAGCCCTTAAAATGGGAATAAACCCTAAAATAGGAACAAACCCTGAGATGGGAACAAACTCTTAAATGGGAACAACCCCTGGAATGGGAACAAACCATGAAATGGGAACAGACCCTGGAATGGGAACAACCCTGGAATGGGAATAAACCCTGAAATGGGAACAGACCCTGGAATGGGAACAACCCCTAAAATGGGAACAGCCCCTGGAACAGGAACAAACCCTAAAATTGGAACAGCCCCTGGAATGGGAACAAACCCCTAAAATGGGAACAGCCCTTAATATACTGGTAATACATATGAAAAACCAAACCTGAAATGGGAACAAACCATGAAATGGGAACAGCCCCTAAAATGGGAACAGTCCCTGCAACCCCTGTAACCCCTCGGCTCAGTTGAGGGGCAAGGAGCTGGGATGGGGCTGGCGGCTCCTCGGGGGATGAGGGGGCTGCAATGGGGGCTGGATGCACCTAAACCCGGGTGGGGCTCTCAGTTTTAGGGTCTCGGCCTCTCTGCTCACTGTCCTGCCCTGATGGAAGCGGGCTGAACAGGGAAAGGCGTGGTGGAATCATGGAATGATGGGGTTGGAAGGGACCTTAAAGCTCCTCTCATCCCAACCCTCTGCCAACCTTCCCCAAGACGCGCACACTGATCACAAAAATCCTGCTCTTTTCCTTTCTCCTCTTTTCCTAAACTGAGAGAAGTGACCCCAAAGGAGCAGAATAGGACAGGAGCACCCTCCCAACACCCAGGGGTGTTTCCCTACAGGTGCAGCCCCTGGGGACACACAGGAGCTCCGTCCCATCCCACCCTTCCCGGTGATCCCACACTCTGGAAGAGGCTGGAAACCCCGGGCGGGTTTAACTGGACCCCCAAATCCCTCGGTCCAGGCAGGGCCATGTCCCCCCGTGTCCCCCCGTGTCCCCTGTCCCCAGCAGTGGCTCTGTCACTCACATCACCCAGTGCAGACCCCTGGCCAGCAGCTCCCGGCCCCGCCGCAGCGCCCGCCCGACGCGCAGGGTCTGGTGAGCGGCACCCACGGCCCTCTGCGGGGGAGAAGGCAGTGCCAGGCAGGACAGTGCAGGACAGTGCAGGACAGTGCAGGAGAGTGCAGGACAGTGCCAGGATAGGACACTGCCAGGAGAGTGACAGGACAGGACAGTGCCAGGAGAGTGCCAGGACAGTGCCAGGACAGTGCAAGTGCAGACAGTGCCACGGGAAGTGCAGGACATGCAGGACGCGAGGCGTGCAGGACGTGCACGGAGTGCCAGGAGAGTGCCAGGATGCAGGACGTGCCAGAAACTGCAGGGACAGTGCAGGACCAGTGCAGACTGCAGGGACAGTGCCAGGAGAGTGCCAGGACACTGCCAGGACTCTGCCAGGACAGGACACTGTCCAGATACTGCCAGAACAGTGCACGGAGAGTGCCAGGATTGCCAGGACAGGACACAAGTGCCAGACAGTGCCAGGACACTGCAGGACAGTGCCAGGAGGTGCCAGGACATGCCCAGGATAATGTCCTATCTGAGGACGTGCCAGGATACTGCCAGGGCACTGCAGGACAGTGTCAGGATAGTGCCAGGACACCACCAGGACACTGCCAGGCTGAGGACACTGCCAGGACTATCACTGGACAGTGCCCAGGGCTGCCCTGAGCCCCTGGCTCACACACCCACCTTGGCTGCGCTGCAGTCGGCCACCACATCCACCCTGGGCACGAATTTGGGGAACTCCAGCGCCGCTGGAAAGAAGAGGGGGTGGGGTTCAGTCAGGTGGGAGGTAGTGTGGGTCAGGGTGTGAGGTCAGGGTCAGGGTGTGGGGTCAGGCTGCTCCCACCCACCAAACCAACCCTGCAGCCACTCAGGATTGCAGCCTCAGTGCTGCAGCCCCAGTGCAGCCCCCCAGAATATTCTGGAAGCACTGATGATGGCAGGAATTCCCTGCAAAGCCCAGCAGGGCTGTAGAGCACCAGCACCAGGGGAAAAGTGACCCTGGAAACTCCTAACCCTGCTCCAGCTCCTGCAGTGAGTGACCAGGAATGGGAATGAAAATTGGGGCTGGAACTGGCACCAGGAACAGGAATTGGCACTGGGAATCTTTACACCCACTGGTGGAACTGGGATCTCTACTGGGAACAGGGACTGGCACAACCTGGCAGTGGGGAAATGACCAGTTTGGTGAACTGGGAACCCCACTGGCAACTGGGACCAGCTCCAACACTGCCCAGGCATCCAGACCTGGGATCAGGCAGGAAATGGGCCCATCACCCAGCTGGGAAATGGGAAATCTTTTGGGATAAAACTGGAATAAATCCCTCATCCAACAGCCGCTGATGTATCCATGACCATCCACACTCACGGTCTCGGTATTGGATCCCAACCACGTCCTCAGGCTGCTCTGAGGTGCTCAGCAACATCAGGGGGCTGAACTCTGTGGTTCTGCAGAAATGATGAGCTTGTAGGTTGGGATCCAGCTCGTACAGGTGTCCTTCAAAAAAATACTCCTGGTGGTGAGGGGCTATATTTGTCTGCTTGAAGACGGCATCCAAAAACTTGGTGGTGCTGGAACGGAGAAAGGAGTGAAAGGGTGGGGATAAGCAATGAGGTGAGCACACAGATCTGCGCCACTTCAGCAGCCTGCTGCCCTCAAAATAACAAAATATTGATGTTTTTTCTTTGCAAAATATGGCACAAAGTCAGCAGAGCCCTTCACACACCTCCCTGGGGCTCTGTGGGTGCCCAAAGCTCCATCAAAGGAAAGGCTGATGTGAGCCTGGTTCATTTTAACCCAGTTTGGGAGCGATGCCAAAGGAATGGTGCTGCCCCAGGGATCACCTGTGACAGGGAAAGGCTGAGCCTTCTGAGCCCCAGCCCCAAATTTGCTTTAAACACAGCCTGGGCATCCTCACGTGTTGTAGGAGTGGATGTAGATGCGGTGGGAGGACGCCTGCTGCAGGGAGAACACGTCCACCACGATCCTCTGCAAGATGTCATTGGTTCCAGCGAAAAACTGATCGAAGCCCCAGCATTTCTCCTGATCCACCTCCAGGATGTTGGCCAAGATGGGGATCAGCTGGTCCTTCAGCCCCCTGCAAGGGCAGAATAAGATGTTTGGATGGACTGGTGTGACCCCGAGCCACGGAGAGGTGACCACTGAGAGCCACTGAGAGCCGCTGCCATGCCCTGCAGCCCCTTTTTCTGTCTGGAAAGCAAATCCCCTTTTCCCTGGCCTGAAAGCTGTCCCAACTGAAGATGAGAAGCTCCTGTGGCCCCCCAAGGACATGGGGTTGCAGGGACACTCACGTTGAGAGGCGGCAGGTGATGGGCAGCTCGTAGCTCCACTCCACGGTGCCGTTCTCCTGCCTCTGCACCCCGGCGATGGCTCCCGGAGGCTTCTCCGTGGTGATTTTGTACCTGGGGGAGGGAATTGGTGGCTGCTGGCAGGAGCCAAGTGAGCTCTGCTCCACCTGAGGGATGGAGCAGAGCAGGGCTGGGCTGGGCTGGGGAAGATGTGGTTCACTGAGGAAATAAAGTTTCCCAATAAAGGGAAAAAACTGTGGGAAACGGTGAAAACTTCCAAGAGAGTGTCAACCCTGCCTCCCCTTCCAGCTGGAGTGCATTTTATGGAATTATCTGGCATGGAAGATCAAGATTATCGGGTTCCTATGCTCAGTGCCCCACCCAGCCATCCCTTTTGGGGGAAAACATGGAAAATGGGAAATGGGTTCTGCCCCCACAGCACACACAGAGCTCCCCGTGGGATCCTTGACAGGGCTTTGAGGCCATATGGGGTCAAAGCAGCAGGGAATCACAACTGGGCATGGGACCTACATCATCTCCTTGTTCCTGCGGGGTCCTCCGAAGGGCACGAACGGGAGGCTGCCGGTGGCAGCGTGGTAGAAGGTGACACCGATGCTCCAGAGGTCCACGGTGACACCAAATGCCTTCTGCTGTGGCTTGCGCAGCACGGCTCGCTCGTACACATCGGGGTGCTGGGGGGAGCACAGAGCAGTGGGTCACCCCAAAAACATCCCCTGAACAGCTCTGGGTTATCCCCAAAAATATCCCCTGGAACAGAGCAGTGGGTCACCCCAAAAACATCCCCTGAACAGCTCTGGGTTATCCCAAAACCATCCCTTGTAACAGAGCAGTGGGTCACCCCAAAAACATCCCCTGAACAGCTCTGGGTTATCCCAAAACATCCCTTGAACAGAGCATGGGTCACCCAAAAACATCCCTGAACAGCTCTGGGTTATCCCAAAACATCCCTGAACAGAGCATGGTCACCCAAAAACATCTCCCCTGAACAGCTCTGGGTTATCCCAAAAACAACCCCTGGAACAGCTCTGGGTTATCCCATAACCATCCCCTGGAACAGCTCTGAGTTACCCAAAAACATCCTCTGGAACAGAGCAGTGGGTCACCCCACAAACATCCCCTGAACAGACTCTGACTTATCCTCAAAACCCTACCATGAAAACAGCTCTGGGTACCCCAACATTCCCTGTAACAGAGCAGTGGGTCATCCCAAAAACATCCCTTGGAACAGCTCTGGGTCATCCCAAAATCCATCCCCTGTAAGAGAACACTGAGTATTCCCAAAATCCACCCTCTGGTCATCCCAAACCCCATCCCTGTAACTCCCCCTCAAAGCACCGAGCCCATCCTCTTCCCAAAATGAGATCAGGTCGCTGCTGCTCCCAAAATCACCCGTCTGTGGGACACCAGCACCCACCAGGCTGGGCCACACCCTACTCACAAGATACTCCTCTGTCCCGTAGACGGACACAAACTTCTCATCATCCTCCAGCTCTCGGGCAGCCCCGAAATCGGTCAGTTTGTAGATGCTCTGGCCATCCTCCCCCACCAGGCGCATGATGTTGCCGGGTTTGATGTCTCTGTGCACAACGCCGTTCTCACGGAGGTGGTTCATCCCCGCCACTGGGCACACACAGGGGGAAAACAGCATTTTGGGGGGCTCAAGTTGAGTTTAGGGACGGGAAAAGGGCTGGGGTGGATGGATTTAAATTTAAATGGGGGATGGAGAGGATGAGGATGGGGCAGGACCCAGCCGTCCCAGACATTCCCGAGCGAGAGAAACCTTGGCAGAACCCTGAAGAGAGATGGGGTCACCCCAAAAACATCCCCTGAACAGCTCTGGGTCACCCCATAACCATCCCCTGTAACAGAGCAGTGGGTCACCCCAAAAACATCCCCTGAACAGCTCTGGGTCACCCCATAACCATCCCCTGTAACAGAGCAGTGGGTCACCCCAAAAACATCCCCTGAAGAGCTCAACCCCACCCTGCTCAGGGGTGAAATTTCTGACCCCTCATTCCACCACCTAGGGATGGAGCCAACGGGGTCCCAGCAGCATCCTGAGGTCCCCAGCTCTGGGGTCCCAGCAGCACCTAGCCGCGGGTCCAGCACCCTGGGTCCACTCTGGGGTCAGCAGCACCTGAGGTCCCCAGCTGTAGGGTCCCAGCAGCACCCTGAATCCCCAGCTGTAGGGTCCCAGCAGCACCCTGAGGTCCCAGCACTGGGGTCCCAGCAGCACCCTGAGGTCCCCAGCTGTAGGGTCCCAGCAGCACCCTGAGATCCCCAACTCTGGGGTCCCAGCAGCACCCTGAGTCCCCAGCTGTGGGGTCCCAGCAGCCCCTGGTGGTCCCAAATCCCCCTGCTCACCCACGCACTGCAGCACAATGAGGAACTCGGACTCGGCCAGGCCAAAAGCGTTTGCTGGATCCTCCAGCACGTTCAGCAAGCTGCCGCTGGAGCAATATTCCATCACCAGCACCTTCTGCTTGCTGCTGCCCTGCGGTGGGACAGGCCAGGAGGGCTCAGCCAGCCCTGCCCCAGCCCCTGGCCTGTCCCCACAGCGGGGCAGGGTCCCCTCCCTTGGCTGGTGGTGTCCCGAGGGAATCCCTTACTGTCTCCTCCACGGCAAACAATTTGACGATGTTTTTGTGGTTCAGCTTCCGCAGCATCTCGAACTCCCTCATCTGCACCTCCTGGGGCCGCAGGTAGCTGGCATTGTTAAACACCTTCACGGCAACCAGCTCCCCTGATTTCTGGGCAAAAAGGGAAAAGAGGAAACAAAGTGATGGCAACCACGGCAAAGCAGCTCTGGGAGCTCTGGGGCTGCTCCCACGACCCACTGGTGATGAAAAACACAAACACACACTGTTCTTCACCTCCGTGTGAAGATGAGAGTAGTAGCCCTACATTCTGCTGGGCAACCCTAACCCAACCCTAACCCTAAACCTAACGCTAGCCACCCCTAGGAGAAATTGCTGCATTTCCTACTGCCAGCGAGAAAGGATTTTGTTAGTTTTTTAAGGTAAGGGTAGGGAAAAGGCTGTGGGTAGTAGCCCCACTTTTTGCTATGCAAAAAAAAAAAACCCCTAATCTTAACCCTACCCTAACCCTAACCCAACCCCGGTAGAAATTGCACCCTGTGGGCGCTTCCTGTCCCCGCAGCCACGCGTGGCCGTGTTTATCGGGCTCCCCAGACCGTTCCCGTCTGCAGCCGAGGGTGGCATTTCCCCGTGGGATGGGGATGATCCCGATCCGCTCCCGCACCATCCTCTCCTGCCCCGCGCCTGCAGTTTGCTCAACCCACTTCAAAGGCTGGCGAGGAGGAGAGCCCGTTCCAAGCCTGGCAAGTGTTTGCATGAAGTATGCAAATGGCCAAGGATGGGGTTTTTCAAAACCTCCGGGCATTCCCCGGAAAAAGCTTCCTCCCCCTGCGCCGCTCGGGAATGGGGTGAGCGGGACCTCGGCTGTGAGAACCCCAAAAACCGCCCTAGACCCGCAGACCGGGGGAAGGAGCCCCGTGGAAAACGAAAATAAAACCCAAAGCAGCCCCTGAGCTGCTCCTCCAGCCAAGGATCTCCCGGGAGCGGAGCCATGGGGCGGGGGGCACCGGGGCTGGTTGGATTTGGGGTTCCTGCCCCCCCAGCCGCCCCGCTCACCTTGTTGCGAGCTTTGTAGACAGAGGCCGTGGCCCCCTGGCCCAGGAGGTCCTCGGTGCTCCACAGGTAGTTTGGGGTGCTCTGCATGTCCGGGGAGAAGCGCGGGGCTCACCCCGGGGGTCGCTGCCCACCGAGCCCCAGCCCCGCCGAGCCCGGAGCGCTCCGGGAAACGCCGGCCGAGACCGCTCCCTTTGGGCAGCAGCGAGCCCGGTGAGCATGGAACGAGCCGGCAGCGCTGCCAGAACCCGCCTGGCTGGCAGCAGAACCCCGGCAGATGCCAAAACTCAGGAGCAAACAAGAGCGGAGAGGAGAGGCACCTCCCCGCCCCGGGAACTGAAACCTGCGGATTGCAAAACCCGCCCGGCGAGCACCGGCCACGCTGCAGGAGGAGGAAATGCTGCAGCTTCCTGCTCGAAAGAAAACTTCCCGGGCACGCCGGGATGGCACAGGGCGCTGGGCAGCAGCGGCATTGCCGGGCAGGGGTTTGGGAAGCGGGGCCGGATCGGGATCCGGGTGCGGGGTGGGTGCTCAGCCCTGGGGATCGGTGCCAGATCAGGGCCAGGGGCACGGACACAGCGCCGGGCAGGGGCTGGCACTGAGCTCCTGAGACAGGGATGTGGGATGAGAAGTGGGATGGGGGAGACGATGGGTCGGTAGTGAGATGGTGTGTCGATGAGGAGCGGGCAGATGTCCGAGGATGAGGATGCAGGGAGGGGTCGGAGATGTGGGATCGAGAGATGGGGGAGTGGGCGAGGGTGGATGTGGGATCAGGGAGATTGAAGGTTGCGGGACTTAAGGGAGTGGGGTTCAGGGAGGGATGAAGGTTGCGTGACAGGGTGCATGATGGGTGTCTGTGGATAGGAGAATCAGTATTGTTCAGGTGGATGAAAAGGGTATGGGATTCAGAGGAAGTGAGGATGCCAGTGAATAGGTGGTTCCGGAGTGAAGGATGTGGGGTTCAGGGAGGGATGAAGGATGAGGATAGGGATAGTGAGAGGATTGGAGATGGAGGGGATAGGAGGAGGGAGATAGGAAAGATGTGGGTCAGGGATGAAGGATGTGGGATCCAGGAGATGAGAATGAAGGATGTGCGGTTCAGGGTGCTCTGCTGCCTGCACAGGGCAGACTTTGGCTGGGAGCTGCTCCTGTCCCTGCTCACTGTGGTTTCCCTTGACCAGCCCAGCACCAGGGTTCCCCTTCAGGAATCATTTCAGGCTGCCATGAATGTGTCCGAAAGCTCCGTCCTCACCGACAAAACCTCCCACGAGAGTCCATCATAGTGTCGGGCAGCCAAAACCCGACACCGCTTCACCACCCTGCGCACAGACTCCACCCCTCACAGCTCCCTAATTCCTGCTGAGCTTCATTTTCCCGGCCCCGTGTGAGGGATCCTGGAAAAGCCTCCGAGAGCTGACAGAGAGCTCGGCCCGGCCCTTTCCCGGAGGTTTTCCCGGAGTTTTTCCCGGGATGCCGGAGCTGGGAAGGGGCGGCAGAGTCGCGGCGGCTGCGGAAGCGCGGTGACGTCGGTTTAACCGCACAAAACCCGAAATCACTTTTTAATTGAAGTCATTTTGCTGCAGATCAGCTGACAGGAAGGGAAAGGGCCGGCGTGACTTGTTGAAATCCCGTCTGGTTTTATTTTCTCTCTGTGCTGTGTCCTTAAGCAGGAACCGTCAGTGTCCCCAGTGCTGTCCCATGGGTGGTGGCACAGGGAACTCGTCCCCAAGGCCTTCCTGGCTGTTTTCAGCCCCCTTTTCATTTCTTTTGCTGCCTTTTTCAATTCCCAGCTCATTTCCTCTCCCTGGCTGCCCCATGAGCAGGTTTATCCTCCCAGCTGACCCCCCAATCCCATCTGAACCCCAGGATTGGATATGCCCACGGGGGATAAACCCTGGGGCCGTGGGAGAGCCTTTCTGGCACAGGCTGAGAGAGGAAAAACCCATAAATGAAACCAATTTGTGACAAAAATTAATTGTTCCAGCTGGTGGCAGCAAAGCCCAAAGAATAAAGGACAAGCGGAGAGGTGTGGGCAGCAGGGACCTCATCCCCGGGGTCAGGAAATCTGAAAATCCCACGAGCACAGCGTGTCCCCACTGTGTCCCTGTGACAAATCTGTCCCTGGGACGATCCCTGAGAGCTGAACCCTCCCCTCGCCCCCACGGTTTTTTTTTTGTTTTTTTTTTTTTTTTTTGAAAAAAAAAACACCACAGTGAGGTTTGAGGGAGGGTCAAACCCACCGGGGGTTTGATGAGGATTTCAGGGATAAATCAGATAAATCGCAGCGTTCTGCTGGACAGTGACCAAGGGAACATCAAAAATCCCTCATTAACTCTGCTACCCCATTGCTCTCCGACTCTATTTCATGTTTTACACATAAAAAGCCACCAGCAGTGTGCTCAGCCTGCTTTAGGGTGTCACCAAAGAGGCTGCTGTGATTTTGGAGTAAAAGCATCCCGGATTTGCAGCTCCTGAATCCTACACAAGGAGAGGTGGGATGGGGAGCCCAGGAAAGCTCTCTGTGGGGACAAAATCCCTCTGTTTAACATCAAACCTCACCCTAAATAAGTAATTCCTCGAAATCTGAACAAAAAGAAGCCAAAATGACACAGCCCTGCCACGTTCCCCCTTCAGGCTCCCAAAAAGGCCCATTGAAAACGCGAGATGGGGGAAAGCTGGTTATGATAATAATGATCCAATCCATAATCCCAACATTAAATCCTCTTTCCCGAGACAGTCGGGGTCCGTGCTCTGCAGGAAAATGATGAAGATTAAGCGTTTTTAAATCAGGTCACAGAGAGGGAAGTGTTGGCTCCAGGGAATTCTGCTGCGGTGGGTGCGTGCGAGTCTGGGGTGGGGGAACACGGGCTGGAATCGGGAATCAGAGGAATCTCAGGAACTCAGGAATGGCTTGGGTTGGAAGAAACCTTTCAGGTTTTATCATTCCACCCCCTGCCACGAGCAGGGACACCTTCTCTGCCCCATAAGGGTGCTCCAACCCAGCCTTGGGCACTTCCAGAGATCCAGGATTCCAGGATTCACCCTCACGAGGAATTATTCCCAATATCCCATCTAAATCTATTCCCTTAACCTTCTGGCCATTCCCTTGCCCAATCACATCCTTTGTGTCTCCACTCCCACCCTGCTGCCATCAAAGAATGGCACTGGGTGTTCCAAAATCCTACAGATCCTTCCTCACCCACCCCAACAGCATCCCTGAGGATCCCAAACCCGTCCAGGCGATGCTCAGCCCCTCTCCCACACACAGCCACTCCAAACATCACACAGCAGCACCCTCAGGTCAGTGTTTCCACCATACCCAAAACATTTATTTCTCCAAAACTATTGCTAATGACAATGGATACATTTTCGTTGCGCCCCAAGTATGGATTGAACACTTCCAACACATCGACTCCTAATACTGTACAATACTGTACCAAAAAGGGAGAAAAACAAACAACAAACAAAAAAAACAAAAAAAAAAAAAAAGGGCTGTACTCCTATTGTACAGAATTCTATGTACAAAGTACAATTTTACACAGTTTAATATATACACCATATATATATTGGTGTAGAAGACAGGAAACAATGGAAACTCGTTTTAGCAAGAACATCCCATCCCACGGCAAAACAGCCAAGATTCAGACAGAAAACACCATCCCTACTCTGCCACCTCCATCTTTTTGACAGCAGAACCCTCGGGAATCAGAGGTGGTTTCCACAATCACCCTTCTCGAGCTGGGTTGCTGGAGAAGCTGCTGCTCACCAGGATTTTCAATTTGGCACTCACGAGCCCGGCCTTGGGGTGGTGGTCACATCTCCGGGAGCAAATCCTCTTGGGGAGTGAGGTTCCACCCATGATTCCCACTGCAAATTGTGAAATATTTACCCTGTATGAAGCGTGGCAGATCACTTATGAGCACGGCAGGAAAGCTGCCTTCCCTCTCCACCTTCGCCTCTTTTCAGCCCATCGTCGAAAAACGACGCTTTCGTCCCAAACCACGTTAGAGGAAGCACAAAATTGAACAGGAAAAGGTAAAAAACCAACAAAACCTTTACGTTTTCCAGGCCTCAAACTGCTGTTTTGGCATCTCTAGAACCACCCCAATAGATGGTTTTTCAAGCCTGGAAAAGAATTCCATCTGCCTGCTGGTGGGCAGTCGGCAGAGCCGCTTGTGCGTGACACAGTCGGGGCCATTCCGGCCCTGTGTGGGATCCAGGAGATGAAGGATGCAGGGTGTGCGGTTCGGGGAGATGAAGGATGTGGGGTTCGGGGAGATGAAGGAATGAAGGATGTGGGATTCAGGAGATGAAGAATGAAGGATGTGGGATTCAGGACGATGAAGAATGAAGGATGTGCGGTTCAGGGTGCTCTGCTGCCCGCACAGGGCAGACTTTGGCTGGGGAGCTGCTCCTGTCCCTGCTCACTGTAGTTCCCCCTTGACCAGCCCAGCACCAGGGTTCCCCTGTCAGGAATCATTTCAGGCTGCCATGAATGTGTCCAAAAGCTCCGTCCTCACCGACAAAACCTCCCACGAGAGTCCATCATAGTGTGGGGCAGCCAAAACCCGACACCGCTTCACCACCCTGCGCACAGACTCCACCCCTCACAGCTCCGTAATTCCTGCTGAGCTTCATTTTCCCGGCCCCGTGTGAGGGATCCTGGAAAAGCCTCCGAGAGCTGACAGAGAGCTTGGCCCGGCCCTTTCCCGGAGGTTTTCCCGGAGGTTTTCCCGGGATGCCGGGGCTGGGAAGGGACGGCAGAGTCGCGGCGGCTGCGGAAGCGCGGTGACGTCGGTTTAACCGCACAAAACCCGAAATCACTTTTTAATTGAAGTCATTTTGCTGCAGATCAGCTGACAGGAAGGGAAAGGGCCGGCGTGACTTGTTGAAATCCCGTCTGGTTTTATTTTCTCTGCCTGTGCTGTGTCCTTAAAGCAGGACCGTCAGTGTCCCCAGTGCTGTCCCCATGGGTGGTGGCACAGGGAACTCGTCCCCAAGGCCTTCCTGGCTGCTTTCAGCCCCCTTTTCCTTTCTTTTGCTGCCTTTTTAAATTCCCAGCTCATTTCCTCTCCCTGGCTGCCCCATGAGCAGGTTTATCCTCCGAGCTGACCCCCCAATCCCATCTGAACCCCAGGAGTGGATGTGCCCACGGGGGATAAACCCTGGAGAGGTGGGAGAGCCTTTCTGGCACAGGCTGAGAGAGGAAAAACCCATAAATGAAACCAATTTGTGACAAAAATTAATTGTTCCAGCTGGTGGCAGCAAAGCCCAAAGAATAAAGGACAAGCGGAGAGGTGTGGGCAGCAGGGACCTCATCCCCGGGGTCAGGAAATCTGAAAATCCCACGAGCACAGCGGTGTCCCCACTGTGTCCCTGTGACAAATCTGCTCCCTGGGACAGATCCCTGAGAGCTGAACCCTCCCCTCGCTCCCCACGGTTTTTTTTTTTTGTTTTTTTTTTTTTTTTTTGAAAAAAAAAAAAAACCACCACAGTGAGGTTTGAGGGAGGGTCAAACCCACCGGGGTTTGATGAGGATTTCAGGGATAAATCAGATAAATCGCAGCGTTCTGCTGGACAGTGACCAAGGGAACATCAAAAATCCCTCATTAACTCTGCTACCCCATTGCTCTCCGACTCCTATTTCATGTTTTACACATAAAAAGCCACCAGCAGTGTGCTCAGCCTGCTTTAGGGTGTCACCAAAGAGGCTGCTGTGATTTTGGAGTAAAAGCATCCCGGATTTGCAGCTCCTGAATCCTACACAAGGAGAGGTGGGATGGGGAGCCCAGGAAAGCTCTCTGTGGGGACAAAATCCCTCTGTTTAACATCAAACCTCACCCTAAATAAGTAATTCCTCGAAATCTGAACAAAAAGAAGCCAAAATGACACAGCCCTGCCACGTTCCCCCTTCAGGCTCCCAAAAAGGCCCATTGAAAACGCGAGATGGGGGAAAGCTGGTTATGATAATAATGATCCAATCCATAATCCCAACATTAAATCCTCTTTCCCGAGACAGTCGGGGTCCGTGCTCTGCAGGAAAATGATGAAGATTAAGCGTTTTTAAATCAGGTCACAGAGAGGGAAGTGTTGGCTCCAGGGAATTCTGCTGCGGTGGGTGCGTGCGAGTCTGGGGTGGGGGAACACGGGCTGGAATCGGGAATCAGAGGAATCTCGAACTCAGGAATGGTCTGGGTTGGAAGAAACCTTTCAGGTTTATCATTCCACCCCCTGCCACGAGCAGGGACACCTTCCCTGGCCTAAGGGTTCAAGCTCCACCAGCCTTTGGGCACTTCCAGAGATCCAGGATTCCAGGATTCACCCTCCCAGCGAGGAATTAATTCCCAATATCCCATCTAAATCTATTCCACTTCAACCTTCTGGCCATTCCCTTGCCCAATCACATCCTTTGTGTCTCCACTCCCACCCTGCTGCCATCAAAGAATGGCACTGGGTGTTCCAAAATCCTACAGATCCTTCCTCACCCACCCCAACAGCATCCCTGAGGATCCCAAACCCGTCCAGGCGATGCTCAGCCCCTCTCCCACACACAGCCACTCCAAACATCACACAGCAGCACCCTCAGGTCAGTGTTTCCACCATACCCAAAACATTTATTTCTCCAAAACTATTGCTAATGACAATGGATACATTTTCGTTGCGCCCCAAGTATGGATTGAACACTTCCAACACATCGACTCCTAATACTGTACTAAACTTGTTAACCAAAAGGGGAGAAAAAAAACAAACAAACAAAAAAAAAACAAAAAAAAAAAAAAGGGCTGTATCCTTATTGTACAGAATTCTATGTACAAAGTACAATTTTACACAGTTTAATATATACACCATATATATATTGGTGTAGAAGACAGGAAACAATGGAAACTCGTTTTAGCAAGAACATCCCATCCCACGGCAAAACAGCCAAGATTCAGACAGAAAACACCATCCCTACTCTGCCACCTCCATCTTTTTGACAGCAGAACCCTCGGGAATCAGAGGTGGTTTCCACAATCACCCTTCTCGAGCTGGGTTGCTGGAGAAGCTGCTGCTCACCAGGATTTTCAATTTGGCACTCACGAGCCCGGCCTTGGGGTGGTGGTCACATCTCCGGGAGCAAATCCTCTTGGGGAGTGAGGTTCCACCCATGATTCCCACTGCAAATTGTGAAATATTTACCCTGTATGAAGCGTGGCAGATCACTTATGAGCACGGCAGGAAAGCTGCCTTCCCTCTCCACCTTCGCCTCTTTTCAGCCCATCGTCGAAAAACGACGCTTTCGGTCCCAAACCACGTTAGAGGAAGCACAAAATTGAACAGGAAAAGGTAAAAAACCAACAAAACCTTTACGTTTTCCAGGCCTCAAACTGCTGTTTTGGCATCTCTAGAACCACCCCAATAGATGGTTTTTCAAGCCTGGAAAAGAATTCCATCTGCCTGCTGGTGGGCAGTCGGCAGAGCCGCTTGTGCGTGACACAGTCGGGGCCATTCCGGCCCTGCAGGCACGAGGCAGAGGATCAAGTATTTCCTAAATTTTTTTTCTTTTTTTTTTTTTTCAAGTACCAGGTTGTCACACAGACACAGAGACACGCAGAGAACCGATCTGGGAAGAGCTCAAAGCCCAAAGTTCAGTCCATGAAGTGCTCGGTGTTTCCCCGGCGCCACCTCTCGTGCCACCAGCCCCCCTAAAGGAACAGCTTTGTGACCCCCAACTGCATTCATGGGGCATTAGCCAAGGCCAGATCAACCCAAAAAAAGGGCTGGTTATTTCTGTAAAAGCTAAAAATCTTAAAATAAATAAATCCCCGGCTTGCTAAGCTCAATTTTGTGTTCTGGACAGGCCCACGAGCGATGGAAAGGCTGCAGTGCTCCCGTTTTCCCGTGGTTTTGAAGCTGTTTTGAGCCCTGTGGCTCACAGGTGAGGTCAGTGTGGTTTTGGGGCACATCCCTGCACACCCAGGGCTTGGTCCTGCCAAGCTTGACCCCTCACGTGGCCACCAGGGCAGTGCCACCCTCGGGGGGACAGTGACACCCGTGCCACCCGTGCCATGGATGCCTGGACAAGGGGCCAGAGCTCAACCTCTCACAGAATAAAAACGACTCAATGGGGATTTTTGGGGTGTTTTTCCATCATTTCTGATCAACATCACCTCCTGGAAGTGTCCTGGTCCCCCAGGTCCACGCTCCTGGCAAGGAAGGATCTGAAGTGCTGAGAACCAGGAACGTGGATTTTCACATCAATCTCCCAAAAACTCACCAAATCCCCAACCTATGCAATGTCCCACCGAATTGAGGTTTTTTTGACACGAGAAGAAGAGAAATAAGGCAGCAAACTCCACCTGCAATGAAATTCTCTCGTCCCAGTATTGCTGGAGCTCTTCCAGGTGCAGCCCCATCCGAAGTGCAAGGAGGGGAACTACGACAGATGGAACTTCTTGCCAAACGGAAGTGTTTCGATTCAGTAAATAATTTATGAGAACTCGGTTATCTTAACCTACTTTTTGTGAAGAACATTCTTGCCTTTTAAAAAGAAAAAAAAAAAATTTAAAAAAAAAAAAATCAACAAAAACTCCCAAAACCCAACACATGAGGTATTCAGCACAGGAAACCCAAAGACTTCTTTTGAACAGGTATCAAAATACAGACATATACAACAACTTTTTTTTTTTTTTTTTCTTGCTGTCACAGTGCACTCTAATTATTTACTCCTTTTCATTGCAATAAAATACCCAGCGCAGATAAAGTTGAGAGGGTTTGATCGTGTCCTGCTGCTCGGACGTGAAGGACAAATTTACAATTTATAAAGCGCGAGCCTTTGGACGACCTCGGAGAGGCAGAAATTCAGCAATGGTTAAAGCACACTGCTCCATTCCCAGCAAGGGAAATAAACGAAAAAAAAAAGGTCTGAGCTTCAGAAACCCTTCAGATTGATCACCTAAAAACCGTGTTTCATTTTTTAAGGTTTTTTTTGTTGTTTTCTTTTTTTTTGCTTTGGATTATTCCAATCCAACACCTGAAGAACGAGACCCCGTTGTTCGTACAAAGCACTATCGAACAGACAGACGTTAATTCCAGTTATCAAACACTTCTTTTGTCTTTATATTCGACACAAACGTCACAGGAAAGTCATGAAAAAAAGGATTTCCATGGAAGAGCTGATATTTCTTCGGGATGTGGAGTGACGTTGGCACCTCCCCAAGCAAACCACTGTGTCAGACTCATCCTCTCCCCTCCGATTCCACAGGGAGGGAACATTTCCAGTTCCTCCTTCCCACCTTTCCAGCTCACGAAACCCTCGTGGCGATCGCCCTCGTGGCCTTGTGCGTTCACAGAGAGAAGCTGAAAATCTCCCCTTTTTTTTTTTTGTGATTTTTGCGTGATTTTCTCATTTTATTCCCCCTGATTTTCCGCCAGGCAGAGCCAGAGCCCGAGGAAGAGGAAGGACGGCGTTGAGCCCGTCCTATTGCTTGTGTCAATCACAGTGCACACCAGAATTCCAGTTGAGCTCCTTTTGAAGGGATCCTGCCAAGCACCTTGCCCTTGGCAGCAGGATTTTCCCAGAGCTGTGGATGCTAGAGAAGCACAGTAATTCAGATACAGACAGTTGCTGTTACAGTAACCTGAATTTTTTATAATTTTTTTTTTTTTTTTTTTTTTTTTTTTGTTTCCACCTAATTCCATCCTCGAAGCTGGAAAGAGGCAGCTCCTCCATTGTGCTGTGCGTGCTGGACATTCTTAGGAATATCAATGCTAGGCATGAAAATAGAAAGAATAAGGCATTCAAATGATCAATTTACAGAGATCCTGCTCTGACACAGATTAACTTCGGTCATTCACGACCAAAAAAAAAAAAAAAAGAAACAAAATAAACAAACAAAATTCCTACTAAAAAGGAAATGCCAGAAAGTTCTGCCTGAGCAAAAAATTCAAAGTTTCATCATTCTATTTTTTTTTTTTTCCAAAAGAACAGTGATTCTTGGTGGTAGAAGTCCATCAGAACCTGAGAGCAAAGGTCGCTGGTGGCGCCGGTGGCATCTCCTGGAAAGGGACAGGGACAGTCACGCTCGTACCGTGGCGCTTCCCGAGGGAAAGCTGAGCAGGAATGGAACACAGGGAAATGTCCTCACCAAAACCTTTCCAGTGCTCCCCAACTCCTGGGTGTCCAAGCTGGGAAAAGCCATCATTAATTAGGGATTGATTGCTTCTGGACAAAGGGGGTTGTGCGTGTGGGGACGGACAGGGACGCAGGAAAACCCCGTCCCGTTGTTCCAAGCAACATCCTAAAAGGACGTTCTGCAACTCTTCTTTGTTTCTTCTTTTCTAAGTGCCAATTAAACGGACTTTGCCGTCGCCAGGAACCCACAAACCGAAAGGAAATGGCTTAAATGGGTGAGAAAAAGGACTTTTCTGATCTTGTCCTCGCTGGGATTTGTTCTTTGACGGAAGCCTAAGACGTGCAGCGCGTTTGAAATCCCGGAAAAGCCGAGGAACGAGGCGAGCTCAGGGTCAGAGAGTCTCCCCTCCTAATTGGCACGTGCCTCGTTTTAATTATTAAATTAATTAAACGTGGGCACTGTGGAGAGTTCCCAGGGGGGATGAACGAGTCCGTGGGTCCGGCTGAAGCGTTTGCTGTGTACAGATAAATAAAACCAGGCAAGAATTCGCTGCCAGGCCGGTCCCACACGGAGCCACTCCAGCAGCCACTCCAGGAGCCACATGCTGTCCCCTCGCTGTCCCCAGCAGCTCCCTGCCCTGCTCTATGAGAGCAGAGATCCCCAGAGCTCGCTGGGCAGGAGCTCCACAACTCCTGAGCAAAGTTTTGACAGTGCTGGGTGCTGGGGTTGGGTCAGGGTCCATCCCAAGGGTGGGCAGGGCAGGAGTGTGCGTGTTGGGAATGGAATCCCACCAGAGGATGCTGATTTGTGGAATTAGCTTGGTTCTGTTTTCTTTTTTTACATTCAGTCTCCCGAGAGCAAACACCACAGCAGAGCCCACGGGCTGGAAATGACACTGGGAGCAATAAAGCTGCTTTTAAATAGGGGAGAGCAAAGGGGGAAAGCGGTGAAGATTGTCCATGAGCAACAACTGGGCTCCTTCTTGTGCTCGCAGACCTCAGGAACGTGTTTGTTTATATTTGCACAGACACACATTACGTCGAACTCCACAAAATCTAAGAGCGTTCCAGAGGAAACTATTTTTTTTCCATGACAACGAAAAGCATGAGGCAACTCTGGCCCTGGGGTGGGGGAGGAATGGGCAGCAAACAAACAAAACCAGAGGATGTGATGGAAGTCGAGACAGACCCTTAACCACCGTGGCACCAGCGGGCGACGGAATAATAATAATAATAATATATAATAATATATAATAATAATAATAATAATGCACAAGAAACAGGCATGTCCAAGCTCCACGTAACCGGTGGCACCAAAACATGCAGCAGACTAAAATCTATCCTATTGTTGTTTCCCTGTGATAAATGAAAACACAGAATACAGAAGTCACTACACCAGGATCCAAAACCAGGACGGCCACCAAATGTTCTGAACGCTCGAAATCCACCCGGTCCCTTGGTGCCTTTCCCGCTCAGCTTCACAGTGGATCGAGGATTGTGGGGTTCCCCAGCGTGGCTGTGGGAGCAACGAGCAGTTCCCAGCCCAGAATCCGTCCAAGCAGGAATTTGGGGTGTCTGTGACAGAGTTTGGAACAGCAGGAGCAGCCCCGCAGAGCAGCAGGGAGCTATCACACAGTACAGGATTTATCAGGGGGCTGCTGGGGCGCCGAGGAGGCCACACCAGGGCTGGTGGCACTACTTTTGGGGAACACGGCCGGTTTGGGCCGCGTGGCCGGCGGCTTCCCCGGCGTGGCCACCACCTTGACCGCCTTGACCGGCCGGAAGGTGCAGGGGATGTCTCCGGCCGTGCTGGCACTGCGCTGGAAGGGCGGCTCCGAGTCTTTGAGCAGCTGGGCGTGCAGGGGGCTGGAGGGTTCTGATGTTGGAGCCACCACCGGGGACGTTTTCAGAGGCTCCAGCGTGTCCAGGACGACGTCGGGCGCGTGTTTGACGCTGCTCTGCCGCTCCAGCTCCCGCAGCTCGTTCAGCGCCGAGTTCATGGTGGCCTCGATGTCCTGCAAGCACAGCACAGGGAGATGCTGAGGCACAGCCCAGACACAGCAAACAAAAGAAAAATCAGGTTTTGAGCAGGTTTTTGCTGTCTAAACAACGCTCAGATCAGAATCACACAGAGAGACCTCCACCATCATCAAACCCAACACCTCCTCATCAACCAAACCACGGCATTGAGAGCCTCACTCAGTCTTTTTTTTTTTCAGCCTCAGGTCAAGGACCAAACCAGGCAGCATCGCGTCCTGCAGCCAATAATTGCAAAAATTTTCCACCACCAAGGGGGAGGAAAATAATTGCTGGCACTGCCTCGATGCTGATCTGCTCCTTCACCGCTCCTGATGCTGCCCAGACTTCAAAGCAGAGCCCCAAACTGCAGCAAGGAACAGAAAGCAAAGCCTTGATGCCTGTTCTTGCAGTTTGTTTGGGATGTGAGAGAGAAAATTTCTCCTTCAGGAGAGAAAATTCTTGAAAGATGGTTTTGGTGCTGGCTGAAGGGCCACACACTGAAATGCTGAAATCCTCGTGGGCTCCTGCTGCCTCAGTGGTTTTCCTGCTGTCTGAGCTGCTCTCAGAAATGTATTTCACAGGAGTCAAAAATTTTATGGTTTCAGAAAACACAGAAGATGTCAGAGACACGTGCAGAAATCCAAACTGGCACTTCTCCTTCCTCTTAAAAAACAGCACAGCTCTTAAATAAAATAAAGAGAAGTTTGCAGATAAAAACTGTTGTTGTTGTTTTTTTTTGTCTCTAGACCTACTGGAGAGCCCAGCGGTGCAGGGAATTCCCTGGGGAGCAGAGAGCTCAGCCTGGCTGTGACTCACACTTTTGGCTGCAGCTTTCCAGCTTCCTCAGAGGTTTTTCAGGGGGTGGGGAAGGTAAATCAGTCAAGGAATGGTGGAAAAAAGCAGAGGCAGAAATCTGACACCTCCCACTCTATCTTGAGGCCTGGCAGATTTTCGTTATGAAGTCGGGGAAGTGTGTAAGATGGTTATTAGACAGTGTTGGAGCAGATACTACAGAGAAAAACATGGATTTAACACAGCCTGGGGGTTCTCCCTCCTCTTTTTTATCTTTTTTTCCCCCTCCTCTTTCCTTTTTGTCCCCAGACTCCTCTCCAGTGAAACAATGGAGTGAAGGTTCTGGCAAGGAGAGGAGACAGAACCACTTCAGTGAGAGGCTGATTGAAAAAACAAAGAATCTGATTTATATCCCCCAAAGCCTCGGAAGGACAGGGAAATCTGAAGACAACGGGAGCTGTACACGGGGCTGAAGACACTCAAAACCAGCAAAACACAAATTCCCATCAGAACTGAACCTGGAGGGTTTTAACCTGCACCTTGTTTGTTATTTGGAGCTGCTGTTTTGTCAATAAAAATGTCGAATTTCCAGGATTTGCTGCCAGCCCCTGAGGAACCTGCAGAGCCCCGAGGAAGGCAGAGCAGTCAGGGCTGTGTAACCCGAGCCCCGAGCATTCCTGGGTTCTGCACAGACCCATCCATCCCACCCTGCACACGGCTGGGACTGACAAACACAAGTGCAGGCACATCCTAAAGTGGTGATGCCTCAGGATTTCAGTTTCTATTCAGTTTCTATTTTCTATTTCCATGTCTCTGTAACCCTGGAATTCCTCAGTGTTTAACTCCAGACTCCACAGGCAGTGCTGAGCTCCTGCTCTCCCATTTTTACACAAAACAATTCCTCTCAAGGACACCTCCCTGAGATGGAAACAACAGAGAATTGGGGGGAGCCAACTTGGAGTCAATGACTGCATTGGCTGCAGCTGCAATTGGAGGATTCAGCCCCAAAATGGACAAAAGTGAGAAAGGGTGAAAAACCCGTGAGCCATTGTCCATTGTGGGTGTGGGACTGCCCTGGATGCACCTGAAGGGCCTGCAAGGAACAGAACTGATTTGGATTCTCTGAAATCTGTCCAGACTCGGGTTTTGGTAACTCAGGATACGGCATCACCCTTATCCCTATAACGAGTTTGATGGAAATGCCACAAACCACACTCCAGATTCCAACACCTCCTTGCACCCCACACTCTCCCAGCTCCTGGGGACAGAGCACTGACCTGTGCAATGACCTCGGGGTCCATGGGCCGGTGGTTGTTGAAGCTCTTGGAGCGGCCGGCGGTGACCGCCTTGCGCAGCTGCGGGCTCTCCATCCTGCTCTTGAGCGACGAGTGCCGGCTGATGGAGTTCAGGCTGCCGTGGCCACTGATGGAGCATTTGTCTGGGACCTCCTTGGGAAGACTTTGGCTCAAAATGGGCTGAGATGAGGGTCTGGAAGCGGCTATGGCCCCGGGGGAGGCGGGTTCTGCCAGGGCACTACCTAGGCCGTGGCTGTCACTTTGACGGAAGGCTCTTCTGATGCTGCCTGACTCTGGTTTCTTTCTTTGCCTTCAGTCACAAAAGCAAAACAAGTCAATACAAGCAGGTACAGGGCTGTCATTTGATGATATTTCCCCCCAAAACAACACACAGGACAACGGGGAGAGACACAGAGAGGCACCCAGATTACAAAGAGACCCAGGGGTTTAGGGGGGATTGCAGTACAGTGGGATTATAAATTATAAATAATAAATCATTCCAGTTTCACGCTTCTGACAACAAAACTGAGTCCTGGCAGCTGTGCACATTCATGGCAAAAAAACAGAAAACTCGGGTGGAACGTGATTAACTCAGTCAAGAGGAGAAGAATTTATACTGGAACAAAATAAAAAACAAACCCTCTGTGCCATCGACAGGTTTTGATGATGTGTTTTTATTACATTCCAAGAGCAGAGAGCTACAATCTTTCACTGGAGGACACAGTATAAGTCTACTAAGCTCCTGGCCCAAGGCATCAAGTTATTATTTTCAGAGATCAGCAAGCAAAGACCCCCCCCAGGCTGGGGGCTCGTGATCATTTCCAAAGTTTGCTGGTGGTAGGAGATGGTTCTTTTTTTCATGGCTTTGGCAGGACCACAAGGCATTTACCTAGGCAGGGCTACGGATAAACCAAAGAGATGATGTCAAAGGGATGAACTGCTCCCAAGAATTTAGGCTCTACCCCAGCACCATGAGGTCTGACAGCACGATTCCACTCAAATCATGGCAAGGCCAATGCAGCAGAATACTTTATGCCATAGGTCTGAAGCTTGGCATCCATTATACAGGGAAGGATCCATTTCTATATAGCACCAGCCCCAGGAATAACTGCAAGAAAGTGTTAACTCCAGTAGGATTTTGGCATCCAAATAATAATTCAGTGGGTGGCACAACTGTCACTGCGAAACCATCTGATTTAATTTTGCTCAAGTCTGTTCTCACATAGGTCAGAAGATTCATTCCTAAAGAAAAAACAACAAAATGAGTCTTATGCTACTGTTGCTAAAATATCAGGTTCCCCTAAAACCGGAGTGGACATTGCTTCTAAAAACCACTACACACATGTGAACCAAAGCCAGCAGATGGTGAAGCTCCAGGCCAGGTCTGAAATTACACAAATCTCTCCAGAACTGGCACAATGGCCACTCCAGTGGCTCAGACAGCAAATATCATCAAAGAAAGCCCAGATCCCAAGCTGATGCAGATTAGCATGGCTTCCCAGCTATCAGTGGAGCTCTGCTGAATCCCATAAGGAAGGCCCAGGCTCTCTAGGCCATGAGCAAGGTCCAAACCCTTTAAAAGGATGCATTTGTGTTAATGCCTTGACAGAGAGTGCATTGTGTTAAATGAACTGAAGGTTCAGAGCCTCCCCTCCCATCCAGCTGTAATTATCACATAATGCCTTCAGAGAGAGATGGGGGGGGGTTGAACACCAAGGAAAGAATCAGAAATATATACAGGGGATAAGCCTGTCTGGAGAAATGATGGAACAGATCACGGAATTTAGTCTGCTGCTAGCTTTTCCAGCTTTTTGTTATGCTGAGCATTGGCTGAAGCAAGAATTTCTGCTGGAGGAGGCAAGGCCAGAGCGCCAGGGGGTTGTGCTGCTCCATGGTGAGCGTGGGGTTAGTGAGGAGAGAGCTGAAAGGGGCTGCAGGAACCTGGGAGTGCTGCAGGGATGGCATTTGTCACCCACTGGGACATTGTCCCCTGCAGGAACTGTCCTCTACTGAAGGGAATCAGCGTGGGGGAGACGGGACGGGTGACACAGGACACGATCACGGGTGGGGACAATGACACCAGAGCTCGTCCCAGCACTGCCCTGCCCTCCTCTGCCTAAAGCTCCTAAAACAGGGCATTTCTGTGAAAACACAAGCAGATGGCACCTTGGGGACAGGAAAGGGTTTCAATGAGCGATGGCCACACAGAGAGGGGACAGCAAAATGTGAGTGAGTTAGAAAAGGGGGGAAAGCAGAGAAAAACAGAGGCAGTGCTCGTTAATGAACTTTTCCCAGGGAAGGGAACATCTCACTGGGCTCATCAGCGAGCTTTTCACAGGCAGGGAAAACGAGGGAAGGCTGAAAACAACCGAGGCTGCTCTTACTTGTTGATGTTTGCAAGGTAAATGTCGGCGACGTGGCCCCCGCTCGGGCAGCTGGCGCCAGCTCTGGCCGTCACCTTCTCCTCCGGCGGCTCCGAGTTGATTTCTATCTCTGATTTCGGGCTGGACCTCTCTGACATCCCATCCTCACTGGGAAAGAGGAGGGGAGGGGGTCACAAACCAGCACAGGGATGAATTTCAGGTACAGAACAGCGCAAATGTGCACAGACAGGGCAGCAGCAAGGCGTGAGGGGCTTCAGAATCATAAACAGAATCCATAAACAGAATCCCAGAATGGTTTTGGGGTGGAAGGGACCTTAAAGCTCCTCTTGTTCCCATGGCAGGGGCAGCTCTCACCATCCCAGACTGGCCTTGGACATTCCCAGGGATCCCAGCTCCTCTCCACCCTCCCAGGGAAGAATTCCTTCCAATCTACCAAACCTAAACCTGCCTTCCTTCAGTTTAAGGCCATTCCCCTTTGTCCTATCACTTCTTGTGGAAAATCCCCTCCTCCTGATTCCTGTGAGCACTGGGAGATCCCAAAACAATCCTGACACACCCCTATCCCTACACCTCCCAGAGCTCTGCCTGCTGCTGGGAACACCAAAGGACAGAATCGGAGTTACAGAATCAGAGTCAGAGAATCAGAGTCACAAAGTCACAGAATCACAGAGTTAGAGTTACAGAATCATAGTCAGAGAGTCACAGAGTCAGAGAGTTACAGAATCAGAGTCACAGAATCACAGAGTCACAGAGTCACAGAGTCATAGAATCACAAAATCACAGATTCAGAGTCACAGAATCACAGAATCACAGAATCACAAAATCATAGTCAGAGTCACAGAATCAGAGTCACAAAGTCACAGAATCACAGAGTCAGAGTCACAGAATCAGAGAGTCACAGAGTCACAGAGTCACAAAATCAGAGTCACAGAATCACAGAGTCAGAGAGTCACAAAATCAGAGTCACAGAGTCACAGAATCACAAAATCACAGATTCAGTCACAAAATCAGTCACAGAATCACAGAATCATGGAGTCAGAGTTACAGAATCACAGAGTCACAGAATCAGAGTCACAGAGTCACAGAATCAGGGTCACAGAGTCACAAAATCACAGAGTCACAAAATCAGAGTCACAGAATCACAGAGTCACAAAATCACAGAGTCACAGAATCACAGAGTCAGAGTCACAAAATCACAGTCACAGAATCACAGAATCAGAGTCACAGAAACAAAATGACATGGAGTCAGAATGAGTATACGATCACAAAGTCACAGAATTACAGAGTCAGAGAGTCAGAGAATCACAAAATCAGAGTCACAGGAACACAGAATCATGGAGTCAGAGTCACAGAATTACAGAGTTACAGAATCACAGAGTCACAGAATCAGAGAATCACAGTCACAGAATCAGAGAATCACAGAGTCACAGAGTCAGAATCAGAGTCATAGAGTCACAAAATCACAGAATCAGAGTCACAAAATCACAGACTCAGTCACAGAGTCACAAAATCACAGAGTCACAAAATCACAGAGTCATAGAGTCACAGAATCAGAGTCACAAAGTCACAGAATCACAGAGTCAGAGAGTCACAGAGTCACAAAATCAGAGTCACAGAATCACAGAATCAGAGTCTCAGAATCACCAGGGTTGGCAGAGCCTCCAAGATCTTCCAGTCCAACCCCTGCCCCAATACCTCACCCAACCCACAGCACCCAACCCCAAATCCGTGTTTAACACCCCCAGGGGTGGTGACTGCACCCCCTCCCCGTGCAGACCATCCCATTGCTTTATCCCTCTTTCCACACCAAACCATTCCCTTCCATCCACCAGAACCACCCCTCCCCAGTGCCTGACCCTACAGAGCCCACCCAGAGCTGTCACACCGGGTGTCAAACCAGGCTGTGGGTGTCACCTACGTGTCCTGCACCACGATGTACTGGTGTGGGATGAGGCCATCGATGCCGTTGTGCCGTCCCTCCCACCAATCGTCCGAGGCGCGCTGGTAGAGCAGCAGGGACGCTCCTTTCTTGAAGGACAGCTCCCGGGCAGTCCTGCCCACGTAGTCAAACTTGGCAATGGCTTCGATGGGCTCACACTCTGCCAGGAGACACGAGGGATTAAAGAACATTTCATCAAATTCCCAAATTCAGCGGAGAGCGCAGCAGCTTAAACCCAGCCTAAAGCAGAGCGTGAAGGTGATGCCTGATGATTTTTGCTTTTCCCTTTATGCTTCTGTACCCCCTATGTATCCGCCTGTACCCCTTAGCCCACATGCTTGTAATTCCTAAAGACTGATATTCCAGCTTAGTTTAGGAGTTCTGCTGGGCAGAGAGACCAAACATCCTCAGGAAGGCTCAGTGTGCCCTGTGCTATCTTAAACCCGAGCTCAGCCTTGGGTGAAGCCTTCTGTCCAGAACATCTTGTGTAAGCTGGGCTCTGACCTCATTCAAGAAAAGATTCATTAGAATAGAGAGACATTACTGCATTTGTTAAATTTCTTATTAAAGAATCCTAGATAGATATGCTAATTCCTGAAACCTATAAATCTTGTATCTTACTGGGGAATCCTGGATAAATATGCTAATTCCTGAAACCTATAAAACTTGTATCTTATTGGGGAATCCCAGATAGAAATGCTAATTCCTGAAATCTATAAAATTTGTTTCTTATTGGCGAATCCTACATAGATATGCTAATTCCTGAAACCTATAAAACTTGTATCTTATTGGGGAATCCCAGATAGAAATGCTAATTCCTGAAATCTATAAAACTTGTATCTTATTGGGGAATCCTAGATAGATGAAGTCCTGGCGTAGAAATGCAATTCCTGAAACTATAAACTTGTACCCGTGCTGTACACGGGTGTGCATTCTGCCATCAAGTTGTGCACCTGGGATTCCAAATACATGAGGTAAAACCCTTTTTATCCCTTAACTGTGTCTGTGTCATTATTAAAAACTGCCCTTTCAAGGCAACAAAGGGATGAACTGATCCTTCTCCCGGCAGAAGAGGGATGGAATCAGCAGGATTTGTCGGGGGTTTTCCTCTTCCTGCTGTCCTTAAATGTGATCAGACACCCAAAAACTCTTTAGGGTGGGATCGATCTTCCCAAAGCAAAGGCAGGGAGGAATTTCAGTGAAGGATGTTGCACTTTGACCCTGGAAGATCCTCATTGAGGGGCATGAATGAGGTGTGACACCACACAGCCCAATTAGCACAATTAGTGCTCCCTAATGAACCCTCCCCTGGCTCCCCCATGCACCAGTCAATTCAGTAAGACCCAGTGCATACCATCATCCTGACTGGTGTGCGAATGCATCGAGCTGTCCTCCTGTGCTGAATCCTGCAGCTGGCACGCTCTGGTTCACTCTCGTGAAGGCGTGCTGAATCCTCGGCCACTACTACCTGAATAGGGATGCAAGCAGCGACGGGAATTTACAGGCACAGCTAACTGGGAATGGCTGGAAAACTGTCCAATCAAACTGGGAATGACTGGAAAACAATAAATGTAACTGGGAACAGCCTGAAAAACAATGGAATCAGACTGGGAACAGCCTGGAAAACAGCAGGATCAAACTGGGAACAGCTGGAAAACAGTGGGATCAAACTAGGAATGACTGGAAAACTGTCCACTCAAACTGGGAATGACTGGAAAACTGTCTGATCAAACTGGGAACAGCTGGAAAACTGTCTGATCAAACTGGGAATGACTGGAAAACTGTCTGATCAAATTGGGAATGGCTGGAAAACTGTCTGATCAAACTGGGAATGACTAGAAAACTGTCTGATCAAACTGGGAATGGCTGGAAAACTGTCTAATCAAACTGGGAATGGCTGGAAAATGATCCCATCAAACTGGGAATGGCTGGAAAACTGTCTGATCAAACTGGGAACGGCTAGCAAATGATCTGATCAAACTGGGAATGACTGGAAAACTGTCTGATCAAACTGGGAATAGCTGGAAAATGATCCCATCAAACTGGGAATGGCTGGCAAACGATCCCATCAAACTAGGAATGGTTGGAAAATGATCCCATCAAACTGGGAACGGCCTGGAAAACTGTCTGATCAAACTGGGAACGGCTGGAAAACTGATCAAACTGGAAACAGCCTGGGAAACAATAAATGTAACTGGGAACATCCTGGAAAACAGCAGGATCAGACTGTGGACAGCCTGGAAAACAGTAAATGTAACTGGGATCAGACTGGAAAACAGCGGGATCGAACTGGGATCAGACTGGAAAACAGTGGCATCAGACTGGGAACAGCCTGGGAAACAGTGGGATCAAACTGGGAACAGCCTGGAAAACAATAAATGTAACTGGGAACATCCTGGAAAAATCAGACTGGCTAACTGGCGAACATCCCAGAAAACCATCGGATCTAACTGGGAACATCCTGGAAAATGATCAGAGGTAACTGGGAACATCCCAGAAAACAGTCAGATCTAACTGGGAACATCCTGGAAAATGATTGGCTTTAACTGGGAAGAACCTGGAAAATGATCAGATTCAATTTGGAACACCCTGGAAAATGAACAGATGTAACTGGGAATAACTTGGAAAACATTCAGATCAAACTGGGAACAGCCTGGAAAACAGATCTAACTGAGAACATCCTGGAAAACGATCAGGTGTAACTGGGAACGTCCTGGAAAAGTCAGATCTAACTGGGAACATCCTGTAAAACGATCAGATGTAATTGGGAACATCCTGGAAAAGTCAGATCTAACTGGGAACATCCCTACCATGAGTCAGTATTTCGATTTCACTGTGACAGACACTCTGCAGACACAACTGCACGTGCTGAAATCACTGAAATTCAGCTGCTGCCCAGCTCCTCCCTGCCACACCACGATTATTCCCTTGGTCCCACTCTCCACTGCTCTAATTAGCTCATTAGATGGCTGATGAGAAAGCTGCACCTTCCTGGGGGAAATCACTCCTGGATTTATAAGGATATTTATAACGATATTTCCAGTGTTTGTCATCTCCCTCCATCCCTTTTATCGCTATCCTAAATGTCCCATTCATTTCCCCCAACAACTCCCCCAGCCCAATTAACTGCCTGTAAATAAAGATTCCAGAGCACCTGAACTGCCAAGAGGATTCATTTATGTTTGGCACGAAGGAAAGCTTTGAGAGATCAACACACAACAAGTGGCAGCCAAAGGTTCTGTGATTGTAGAGGCTCCATGAGCGATTCCCTCTGGACAGGAGCAGAAAAAAAAACTGGAAAAGGATCCTAACACTCTGCCAGGCTGATCCCTGCTCCTCTCAGGAGGAAAAAAAGGGCTCAAAAAGCACCTTCATCTTCATCTTGTCCTTCATCTTCATTAACAGGAGCTTCAGGCAGAGTCACAACTGAGCTCAGGTGATGCAGGGACACAGAGGAAGCCATGGAGCATCACAGCCCTGGCCCAAGAGGATTCATTTATGTTTGGCATGAAGGAGAGCTTTGAAAGTTCAACAGACAAGAGGCAGCTGAAGGTTCTGTGGTTACAGAGGCACCACGAGTGGTTCCCTCTGGACAGGAACAGAAAAAAAACTGGAAAAGGATCCTAGGACTCTGCCAGGCTGATCCCTGCTCCTCTCAGGAGGAAAAAAGGGGCTCAAAAAGCATCTTCATCTTCATCTTGTCCTTCCTCTTCATTAACAGGAGCTTCAGGCAGAGTCACAGCCGAGCTCAGGTGATGCAGGGACACAGAGGAAGCCATGAAGCATCACAGCTCTGGCCCAAGAGGATTCATTTATGTTTGGCACAAAGGAAAGCTTTGAAAGTTCAACAGACAAGTGGAAGCCAAAGGTTCTGTGATTGAGAGGCTCCAGAGCGATTCCCTCTGGACAGGAACAAGAAAAAAAAATGGAAAAGATCCTTGGCTTCTCCCAGGCTGCTCCCTGCTCCTCTCAGGAGGAAAAAAAAAAAGGGCTCAAAAATCAGGTTTGCCCTCATCTCCACCAGGAAATCCTCTGCTGCCCCTCTCACACTGTGCATTAAAGGTGATTTTTAATCTCCCATATGCAGTAACTTCATCCTTCTTTCAGCCTTGCAATGGTTAAAATGAGTGATCTTGGATGCTCTGGCCTGGAAAT
>VKON01001375.1:65631-89379 GCA_009741485.1 Malurus cyaneus samueli
AAAAAAATGAAAGAGAAATTCCCTGCCTCCAATGCCCCATAAAATGGCAATATTTTTTTTTGGAAAAGGGTTTCAAAGAAGCTTGTGATTCCCCAAACCCAATCCCCAAAATCAAATTCCCTGCCCAAAAGCAAGCAACCCCAACTCCATCGCTCTCCCAAGGCCCCTTGTTCCCTCCGTACCAGTTAAATCCTCTGTGGGCTTCCACCTCTGCTTGTAGACTGGGGCCTCCAGCCTTCCTGGGGGGCCTGGGAAAGATTGGGTTTCTTTCGTGCTGGATGAAATGATGGTTTTGATCAATTCATTGACATGAGCCTGGCAGGACACCTGATCATGGCCCTCGGGCACGGACATGAGCGTGGGCCCGAAGCAGATGGCCAAATTGTAGGGGTCCATCATGTTCTCTTCACTGAACTGAGATAAACTGCAGAAAATACAGGTGGGAAGGAGGGTGAAGAGCAGTCATCATCCTCATCTTTATCATCATCATCCTCATCCTCATCATTCTCATCATCATCATCATTATCATCATCATCATCCTCATCATCATCCTCATCTTTATCATCTTTATCATCCTCATCCTGGTTCTCATCATCATCATCTTTATCATCTTTATCATCATCATTGTCATCATCATCATCATCATCATTCTCATCTTTTATCATCATCATCCTCATCTTTATCATCCTCATTCTCATCATCATCATCATCATCATTTTCATCATCTTTATCATTCCTCATCCTCATCCTCCTCATCCTCATCCTCTCTGCAGAACACACACCTGGGCTCCCAAGGTTTGCTTTGGGCCTCCTGAGACACAAATTTTGTTGTTTCAGGTAAAAAAAATGAGGCACTGATGGCATTGATAGAGAAATGAAAAGGAAATGGCAAAGGGAGTTGGTGTGGAAAGCTCTGGGTGCTGAGTTTAATCTCTGCCTTTATTTCTCCCTTTTGCTGTTCAGAGCTCAACTCCAGCCCGACCATAATTAATAATAATTCTAATTATAAAAGATCACCCAACTGGAGACCGGAGTGAGAGCAGGACCCCCTTGCCATGGGTTTGAACTGAAAGAGGGCAGGTTCAGATGGGATTTTGGGATGGAATCCTTCCCTGGGAGGGTGGGGAAGGGCTGGGATGGAATTCCCAGAGTGGCAGTGGCTGTCCCCGGATCCCAAGGCTGGTGTTGGGATGGTGGGAGGTGTCCCTGCCCTTCCAGCCCCGATAATCCCACATTTCCACAGTCAAGCAGCAGAGTCCCAGTGCTCCCAGCAGTACTCACTGGTTGAGGAAGGCAAAGAGGTATCTCATGACAATCAGGGTGGCCTTGGGCAGGTTGAGCAGCACCTTCCGCACGTGCAGCGCCCGCTCCTGCAGGTTCTCCATGGCTGTGGGGACACAGAGCACCAGGGTCACTCTCCCGCTGTCCCCACGGGCACACCAGTGCCCTGTGCTGGGCAAACTGGGCAGCCACCATCACCACCATTTCACCCAGTCATCCTTGCTCTGAGATTTTTGGGGCTGTGCGATGGCTTTGTGACAGAAATCAGCACAGCAGCGAAAGCAGGCGCAAGAGGAGGGCAACACCAAATAAACTCGTTCTGGGGTCAGGAAAAGAAGGGGGAAGGAGGAAGAGGACTTGGGAGAGGAAAAAATGG
This sequence comes from Malurus cyaneus samueli, assembly GCA_009741485.1. Lineage (NCBI taxonomy): Eukaryota > Metazoa > Chordata > Aves > Passeriformes > Maluridae > Malurus > Malurus cyaneus. The sequence continues at coordinate 67,289 of VKON01001375.1, forward strand.
AGTTGTATGTTCTTGCAGGTCTTTGATTTACCTTACTGGACGACAAGGCCCAATACAGGTCAAATGAGATTCCTTTGGGGAAGAGGGGTGCTCAGGCACGTCGAAATAGACTTTCGAAGGACTCCTGCTATGGAATCCATGTCGTGGTCATTCTGGTCCCCAGCCAGGTTGGGTTCCTCCAGCCACTGCAGAACGGAGGAGAGAAAGCGCAGGGGAAGAGAAATGAAAACCCTGGGGAAAACATGGACTGGGAGGACTATCGGAGGGTGGGCAGGAGCACGGGTTTGTGGCAGAGATGGGGGTTTGGGCAGGGGGAATGGGGACAAGGACAGGAGAATGGGGTCTGCGGGATTGAAGGGAGCTGGCAAGGGGATATTGGGAGACTCGGCTTAAGTAGAAACTGGGCAATGGGCCTAGAGAATGGGTCTGGGCAGAAATGGGGTCGGAGGAAAGAACTGGGGGTCTGGGAACGAGAAATGGGAACTGGACAGGAAGAAGTGGGTCAGACAGGGAAGAAGATGGGGTCTGGGCAAGAATGGGGTCAGGGCGGGAAGATGGGAACTGCAGGAGAACGGGGCTGGGCAACGGGGTCGAGCATATATAGTTCTAAATATACAATAAAAATAATGACTTGGGCGGGGCAGCGAGATAATGGGATTTGGCAGGAGAATGGGTAACTGGGCAGGGAGAATGGGAACTGGTCAGGAGATGGGGATCTGTGCCAATCTCCCACCTCCCTTATGTTGACACGGTATAAACACGGTGTCCTGGCTCAAAGCGCAAGTACACTACTCTTGGTAAATATTTATATATTATATATCCCATACATATTTTTAGCAGACTATTTCTTTCTATATTACTTTATGTAAAAAGTAGTACTATATATAGTAAATAATTAAAATAAATATGTACTACATATATACCATAGCGTATTCTGTTATTGACATAAAATTCTTATTTATATTATACTTCAGTAAAAAAAAATCTGATTCTGTACAAACGCGAAACCTTAAATCCTCCCTGTGCTGAACATATTCTGCAAATCCCCATATTTGACTCCGATAAAAAGATCCTGCGGATTTGAACCTCTCAGTGAGGGAATACTGGAGCCAGGTGACTATCACCCGCACGATTTTCCACCTCTGTTCATTAAACCCCTCCTCTCCCCCAAAAGCAAATTAACTCTGCTGTGCTAATTACTCCAGCTTGTCATGCCTTCCTGCACGCAGCTAAAAAACCCCAGGATTTGTTCATTCTTGGGGGAGCATAAGGCAGTGAACACCATGCCTGTGAAGCAAGCCAGGAGAACTAGCCCACGCCGAACTGGAGTTGGATGACGGCTCCGGGTTACAGCTGCTCTGCCCTGCCTTTGTATGGGACAAGCGTCTTCAAGGAAAAAAAAAACCCAAATCTATTAAACCACACAAATTAACGCTCTTGTAAAATGCCCTTCCCGTCGTTCTGGTGTTTTGGAATAAACAGACGACCGCCGCGTCTAAACGGACTGGGCCAAGCTGTGCAGAAACAAACAGGGAAAAATGTGAAAAAAGAATGAAAATTCGGTAGCTCTTTTCCCACACACGCTGAAGCTGACTCGGCTTCCCAGGTTTCCCCCCTCCGCGCGGCTCGCACGGATCAAGGGCTGGATCTAGAGGGGACGGAAAGGACAGTTACCACAACTACAATAAAATGAAATTATCCTGCAGTCCTGTCTAGTCGTTGCAATTCACCAATTCATAGTAAGCTATCAGCCACCGGAGGAGCATGTGAATTGGGATGATTTTTATTATCCGACTCCTACAGGGGCAGCATAGCACGGGGAACAGGCATAACGCGAGAATTCAAAGGTTAATGACGCACTGGGGAAGACTCAAGGAAATACAAAAAAATATAAATAGAAAGGGACTAGCTGCACTCAGGAAAGTCCCATTTTTGGAGGTTATTTTATCATAAAAATTTATCTCCATTTGTATTTTCTAGCTGAGCTTTCCTACCACCTCAATCTTTCAAATGCTGTTTTTGATGGTGTTCACCTCAACTGTGACCAGCATGACAATCAGGAAGATACCCTCTGGGTGTCGCAACCTAGCAGGAGAACGCAAGCGAACATGCTGGAGAATGAGGAAAAGTGATTGAGGAAAGGATTGGAGGGAAAGGAGGAGCATTCGCAGCAGCCACAGCTTCTGAAATCAGGGAAAAAGACAGGCAATGCCAGAGGGGAATTGCTGGGTTAAAGCCACCAATCATCTTCCTCCAGAAGCGCAGGAAGTGTAGAGAAAAAAGCAAATCCAGAACTGGAAAAAAGTTTATGACACATTCTAAGAAACTGCTGCCAACCCTTTGACAGCCAAAACGTGCAGTCTCACCTGGAGGATCCCAGAGGATTTTTACAACTCAGAGGTAAGTCCATAAAGCATCAAGAGTGAAATACAGCAACGCCACGGAGGAATATTATCATTTTCCTCAAGGAGCCAGAAGTGTTTAATCAGCCCAGAGTTACGGGTTATGGCCTGGCTAGTATTATTCTTCGTGGAAAAAAAAAGTGAGCGTTGATGCTTAATGCGGCCCATCAGTGAGGGATGCTGGTTACAGCTCATCCCTTCTTCCTCCAGAAAGTCAGAAAATGAGAAAATGCAATCCAGAGCTGAAAAAAGTTAGAAATCCCTCCTAAAATGCTGGGCTCTGACAGGCATTCGTGTCAGCTCTCACCCTGGAGGATCCCCAGAGGATTTTACAACTCAGAGGAAGTCATAAAGCAGCAAAGGAGTGAAATACGTCCAAGAGGCCACGAGGAATGTTCATTTCCAGGAGCAACAGTAATGTTTAATCAAGCCTGGAGTCAGGGGTTAGGCCTGGCTTAGGATATTCCGGGCAAAAATGGTGGTTGATTGGTGTAATGGCACGGCAGGAAGGGTGAGATGTGCCTGGCTTCCCTCTCAAAGGTTGGGGTCCCTGAGTCGAGGGAGTGCGTCTCTTACCCTCTGAAACTGAAAATAAGTTGACCGGTGTTTTGCTTTGTTTAGAAGAGAATTATGGAAAATCCTGAGCTGGGAGGGGCCCTCCAGGGTCAGCTCCTGGCAATGGAGAACCCAAAATCTCACCCTGGGCATCCCCTGGGTCGCTGAGGCCGCGTCCCAACACTCCTGGAACTCTGGGGGTGTGCCCATTCCATGGGGAGCCCTTGGGAATTTTGTGTCCAGGACAGGAATGTGACAGGACTTTGTTTCAGGATAAACAAATGGTGACAGGATAATGTGTCAGGAATTTGTGTCACGATCAAAAAATTGTGGTCAGGACTTGTGTCAGTGAATCACTAAATTGTGTCGGGAAATGTGCCACGGAAGATTGCGGGAGTTGTGTCCATGATCAGAAAGACGACAGGAATGTGTCAGGATCACAAGTGTGTGAGATACAATTGTTGTCAGGAGCTGTAGGATCAAAATTGAAGTTTTGGGAGTCTTTGGTGGCGCTCATGGCAGAATTTAAGTACGGGAGTCGTGTCATGGATGAAACAAATTGGTACAGGAATTGTGTCAGATCAGGAATAAGGTCAGGAATTGTCAGTCAGGATTCTACAAAGTTGTGACACGATTGTTGTGTTTGGGAATTTGGTTGTCGGGCAAATGTAGCGTGTCAGGACATCACCAAAACTCGACTAAGAATTTAGTATGGGGCCCAAGGGAGCACAAAAATTTTTGTGGTTCCTGCCCCCCGCGCCCCGCGAGTGCTAATAAATAATCTCAGACAAAAAGTTAAGAACAGGAAAGGTGTCAGGAATTAGTGTTGGGGATCACAATTTTGTGAACAGGACATCGTGTCGAGGATCTAAAATTGTGGAGTGCGAATTCTGTGTTGGGATCACAAATTGTTGGGCTCGGATGTGGATAGATGGGGGAATCCTGGGTCTACGGATCCAAATTTGTGGTCAGGATGTGTGCGGCGAATCTGGTGTCAGGGATCACAAATTGTGACAGGACTTGTGTCAGGATCACAAATTGTGACTAGCGATAAGTGTCGGAAGTCTGTCAGGATCACAATGTGTGGGAATTTTGTGTCCAGGCCAACCGTGTCCAGGATCACAAAATTGGTTGACGAGGGAATTGGTGGTCAGGGTTGTGGTTAGGGTCTAATGTGTCAGGATCGGACAGAGATTGTGTCAGCGAAAGTGGTGTCCAGGCCAATTTGTGTCACGAGAACTCACAAATTGTGTCAGGATCACAAAAATTGGTGTCAAGGAATCTTGTATCAGTCCTGCAGATTCCTCACCAGGGTTTTGGCTTCAGCCTGAAAAGCACTATCCCACCCCAAGAGTGCCGATGGTGTTTCTCTAACACTCTGCTCGGTGCACAATCGCATTCGTCCCAGCGGCATAGCCAATCAGCTAGTCTGACTCCTGGCAATTATTTTGGATGTCATCCAAAGGAAATAAAGTGGCGGTATCAGCATCTCCCAATGACTTAGACAAAACCATGCTAGCTCTTCCTATTAACCTGGTTTTTCAGGGATTTTCTTTCCGGAAATATCCAACAGTGCGGTCCCGATGGGGGCTAAGAGAGGATTACAGCAATTTTGTTTATTGCCAATAAAATGAGATCGGAACTGGATGTATTCTTAACTCAAGAAGAGTGAGGAAAAGGAGCAGGAGTCTGCACTGATAATGAGGGATACATTGCCACTCGCCCCGTGTTAATCAGGCCAGCTGTTCACACACCACTGAACACGATATCAATTAAAATACAAAACAAACGACAGAAATGTGCACTGCATCAGAGAGCTGGGAGAGAGTCAGTGAATGTCCAATGGGATAATGCATCTGCTGTGACAGCAAGGGATAAAAATTCCCACACTTTGACCCCTCCATCAACCAGAGTCTTCTTACTCCAAGACATATGAAGTGTTCTCTCTCCTCTTCGCTCCTCCTCCTGCTCGTGAGAGGATGATTTTTTGGGGCTGGAGACAAGGGATAGGTGAGTGCAGCACCGCTGAAAGTACTGAAATATGGCACCTAATTTGCAAGGATCGAGAGGATACTGAAAAAAATTTTTGAAAATTGGAAACATTTTTTAAAAGAAATGTTCACAACAGCACAGCAGCGCATGCAGCGAAATCCAGAGCTGAAATCCTTACCTTTCAGTCCCTGACTACTCAAGAACAGTTTATATTTCTTTGATATACTACATCATTTAAAAATTGTAATATATGTTTTAAATTAAGTTTTACATATACTTTATAACTCTAGAACAATAATATTTAGTCACTCTAATTCAGTTATTTTATATATAGCAAATATATATCTTTATATTAATAATATTATTTAATATTAGTATAAATATTATAACTCAAATGAGCAATATATTTTATTTTATATAATTAATTCACATATATATTCCTAAAGATTTTATTTTATATTCTAAATATATAAAACTAATAGAACTATTATTTATAATTGTAATAAAAATGTATGCTATTTATTATATATAATTATATATATTTATATGTTAATTCATAGTTTCAATATTGGTATCTACACAAACTAGGTAGAATACAATTACTCTTCTAGTTTATAGATAGAAGACTAATATATACTATTTATATATATTGTAAAATTATATATTCTATTAGTAACAGTAGATTTATAACCTCTAACGACAGCATATAATTTAATTAAGTATAAATATATGATTAGAAATATAATAGATATTATATTAAAATATATATTTGCGTATAAGATTATGGTTCTATACACTATAATTATTTTCATGATTTGTCGAGCGAGGAAACGACAAGCTACGAGTATAGTGTCATGGTGGAAGTAATAGATGAATATTATAAGTAAGATATATATTGTATAAAGATTTATGGTTAGTACACATTAATTATAATTTTCTAAGATTTTATATTTTTAATATTGTTAATATACATCAACAAAGTTATAACATCATAATAAAATAAATTAATCTAGTTTAACTATTTTTATGGAACTTAAGTTTTATTAATTAAAATGAACATTTTAATCAGTGGGTATAGAATGTTCATGTAGGCACCTTAAGCCCCCGAATCTCACCGTGCCTGTCATGATGAAGCGGATGCAGCTCTCCACCACCAGGGGAAGGCTTGGGAGAGAGATCCTGCCGAGGAATTCAAGCAGGAGCAGCAGAATGCCAATTAGAAAAATAACAACACAAAAAAAAAATCAGAATAAAAAATGAGAAAGGTTTAACTCTGCGCGCCGAAAATCACAATTTTCCTCCTTAATTTATTCCCCAGATCCTAAAAACTCCAAAGCAACAGCCCAAGACTGGGTGAGCTGGAGCTCCCAGCCAAGTTTTAACCAAAAGGAGATATTTTGGGTCCTCAGCCATCTCAAAAAAAAAACATTTACTCTCAGTGTACTCAAAAACCAACAACAATTATCCAAAAGCAGGTCACAAAGCCTGGCTTTGTAAATCTCGATTACCAAAGAGCAAACGTCAGTTTCACAGTGGGATTTGCGGAAAATAAAGGGGATGGGGACAAAAGAACAGCAGCACGGATCCCATAAACCTCAAGATTTGGATTTATTGGCGATCCAGTCCTGTTAAAACGTGGAGCAAAACCCATTTTAAATTCTGTCACAGGAAACGAACGAGGGGAATCGGGGTTTGGGGCATTTATGGGACAAGGATGGGAAAATCCATGGAATAGGGGCAGGGAGGGATAAAAATGGGCCAGGAAGGGATAAAACCAGAAAAGAAAATAAAGATTGGGCAGGGAGGGATATGAAACTGGGCCAGAGAGGGGATAAAATGGGCAGGGAGAGATACAAAAAGGGGAAGAAGGGATAAAATCAGGCAGGGAGGGCTAAAAAACTAACAGCAGGGAAGATTAAGGAGTCAGGGAAAAGATAATTGAGGCGTAGAGGGATAAAAATGGCAGAGAAGGATAAATAAAAAAGGCAGGGAAGGGAAAAAATGATCAAGGACGACTTGAACAGAAGCAGGGCAGAGAGGATAAAACGGCAGGGCGAGATACAAAAGGAAGGAAGGATAAGAAATCGGAGACAAGGGAGGGATAAAATGGCAAGTAAGGGATAAAAATACAGCGGAACGGATATAATTAATAGGCATAAGAAGAAAAATGGCAGGAACGGGTATAAAATGGGGCAGTAGATGGATAAATTGAGAGAGAGAGAGGAAAAAAGGAGCAGAGAGGGTATAAAACAACACGGCAGGCACGAGGAAATAAAAAATGGCAGGGACGGGATAAAAAAGAGCAGGGGAAGGCATAACAAAAATGGGCAGGAGAGGAGGATAAAAAGGGCAAGGAGGGATTAAAAAACAGCAGGGAAGGGAAACTAGGGCAGAGAGGGAGAACATACCAGGCAGAGGAGGGATAAAAAAAAGACGGGCAAGGAAAAGGCACAGAAAGGCATGGGAGGAAGAAAAATGCGCAGGGAATTAAAAAATAAACGGCAGGGAAGGATAGAAAAGCAGCAGGGAGCGAGAAAAAATGGGCAGTGGGGGTAATGGCAAGGAGGGACATAACGAAATGGAATTAAAAAAACATGCGCGCAGCGAAGAGGGAATAACAAAAAGAGGAGCAGAAGGAAACAACGACTCTTGCGTCTCATGCGTAACAGGACAGAAGAGGTGGAAAAGTCAGAGCACGAAGAGAAGTAGTTCTACACAGGGGAAAGGAAGGGGACAAGTCCTAGAAAGTGCGAAGCAGGATGAGGGACGAGTGCCATGCAAGAAAAATGGGCAACGTCGGAGGATAGATGATGAGGGATCAAAAGGGACTTAAAAAAAAACGGGCCAGGGAAGTGATAAAGAGCAGGAGAGCAAGGGAGAGGAGAAAACACGGGGCAAGAGAAATATAGTAAATGCTTCGGGCCTAGGGCGAAAGGTGAGAAAGACCTTAATAAATCAGTTGTCAGGTGGGATGGGATTTAGTATTCAAAATGATATTTTATATGTTTATTTCCACATTAAGTAATTAACCACTACTAAAAGATATTAGTGCGTTTCCGTCCGGGCGCGGTGTTAAGAACTTACTGGGATGCAATGCACTAATTACTAAACTTTTCTGCTTCTCCATTCATCCCGGTGGAATTCGACCTGCGTCCCTGCCCACACTGGTCCAGAGCACAACGGGGTGGAGGGCGGAAAACAGAAGAGAAAGAAAGTGAGAGAATGTTCGTGATGTTTCTCGTATTTTTTTTTTTTTCCTTTCTCCCTTCAGTAAGTGCACGGCACGTATTTGGGAGGTTAGGCAAAGAGAGCCATGACCATATTCTCAGTAATCGAACTCACACCATCTTCGTCAATTGTGCATTTATATCTAATTTGGAAATTCCCTAGGAGATTTAAAGTCCTTTAATCTTGCATGAGAAAAGCACACTACTGCTGGCAAGGTCTTAGATTCCCCCGACATTCTATATTGTGAGAAAGATAATTCTGCGATTCGTTCAAGGGATGGATTGATGGAATATTGCAAAGGGAAGAGCGAGTATGTGCGGAGGACCTGGCTGCCCCCGTAACCATTATACAGAACTGCCACCGGGGTTATTAACAGTGTTTGATTAATGATTCAAATAAATAACCACAAAAAAAACAAACCAAACGGGGAACGGACAACAAAAAAAACAGAGCAAAAAAAACAAACAACAACAACAAAAAACCCAAAAACATATACAAAATAAAAAAAACCTCTGAAGCGTGACGCACCACCAGTGCTGAGCTTGCTGTCTGCCTTCATTGTTATCTGCAGCAAGCTGGAGACATAAATCGCAGGAAAATGAGCGGGGGAACAAAGAAAAAAAAAAAAAGCCCTGCTCTGCCAAGGATTTCCCCTCAAAAAATTTATTACTGGGGTAAAATTACTTTAAGTTTCTTACTTAAAAGAGGATGGCGAGGGAGATAAAGCAGTGAGGGCCCTAGATGTACTCATCCCGCCATTCCTGGCCAGATGGCTGCTATACTACTGCCAATATGAGGGGATTAGAAGTGAGATTTTTTTAAAAAAAAGCGCCTATGCACAAGTGTTAATTTGGGGGGAGATCCCTTCTGTTAAAAAAATAATAATACAATAACACTGAATGGGAAAATGAAAATTTAAAAAAAATCTGATTGCACGGGGCTGTCACAGACAATAAAGTGGGTTTGAAACTGTTAGCTGAAACATGCTTGATATTCAAATTGTTCTTGGTGATGAATAGATATTTTGACTTAATAATAAGTGTCGAGGTCGAATAATTAGAGCTGTCAGTTTGCAATTGCTTGTGAGCAACTGGGAGCAGTGCAAGATCACATGGGGTGATCACCTTGTCTTTGTTAACGAGGCAGGATGGGCACAGCCCCCTGAATCCATCAATTTGGAGAGGGGAATTTGGGATGTTCCTCAAAAACCCCATCAGAAAATTAGGATGGATCGGGGAATGGTGTAATTAGCCGGAATGAAGATTAAGTTCCTCCATCCTGCTGGGAATTCAAATTAGGGTGGATCTGGGGATCTGGAAATGATCGAGAAAAGATAATGTTTGGTGTCCATCCTGCTGGAAATCGAGAGGCAACAACAGCAGGAGAGCAGAAATGGATCAAGATCTCTATAATGCGTCCTCAACTGATCTCGCGCGTGGCTTGATCACGGTGTGAGCCTATGGATTTTGGCTATTCCCTCATCTTGTACTTCATCCGGCCACCTTTCCGGCCACCTTCCATGGATAAGAGACCTGCACATCCTCCTCCCAGGAACACAAATTGGTCAAAAACTAAATCTGGACAATTTCTCCTTGGTCACAGGCCAAATAATGAGATTTCCTCTCATTTTACCATCTTTCCTAAAGCACACCCCGTCCAGCTCCTGAATCCAGCAGATTGGAGGGGATTGATGACATAAAAACCCATCATGAAAATAGGGATGGATCGGGATTGGTGTAACGATTAGGAATGAAAGTTTATTCTCCATGCCTGCGGAATTCAAATTAGGGGAGGATCTGGGATTGGAATGAATCAGGAAATAAATTTGATTGCTCCAATCCTGCGTGGAATCCAGGCAACAGCAGAAGAGCCAAGCAGAAATGGACCAGAGTTGCCCAATTATGGTTCGTCAAGCCCCGTGACTAAACCCTGCACACTCCTCCCTCCAGGAGACAATTTAGCGGTATAGAAACCAAAATTGGAGCCATTTTCTCTTTGGCAGCAGAGCCAAATTCACATGAAATTGTCTCTCACTGCCCATTCCTTTACCCTTAAAGCACAGACCCCGCCCACTCCCCTGAATCCATAACTGGTGGAGAGGGGATGTGGGATGATACCGCAAAACAAAAAAAAAAATAAAAGCCACCAATCGAAAAAAATTAGGGATGGATCTGGGATAGGTGAAAATAGGAATAATGAAAGGTTTATTCTCCATCCTGTGGCAATTCAATATTATTAGGGAGATCGGGATTGCAGAATGAACAAAATGAAATGTTTAGTTGTCATTCCTGCTTGGAATCCAGCACATGCAGAGAGAGACACAAATGGATCAAGGAAGCCCAATTATGGTCTCAAAACTCCTGGAAAAACCTGGTCCTCCTCCCTCCAAGGAGCACAAATTTGGTAAAACCTAAATCTGGACAATTCTCCAAGTCAATGAAGCACTCTAATTAAGAATTTCTCCTCTCTTCTCACCTTTTCCCTAAAGCACAGCCCTGCCCCAGCTCCCCTGAATCCATCACTTGGAGAGAGGGGATTTAGGGAATGATCCATAATAAAACCCATCAGAAAATTAGGAATTGATCTGGGATTGGAGTGAATCAGAAATGTTTATTTATCCCCATCAACTGCTGGCATCCAGGAACCAGCATGCCATCCTGCTGGAATCCAGGAACAGCAGAGAGAGCAGAAATGGGATCAAGAATTGCCCAATTTATGATCCTCAACCCCCTGGATAAACCCTGCACAATCCTCCCTCCCAGGAACACAAATTTGGGTATAAAAACCTAAATCTGGACAATTTTCTCTGGGTCACAGTGCTAAATTACAGAATTTCTCTCACTTTCCCATCCTATTCCTAAAGCACAGCCCCTGCTCCAGCTCCCCTGAATCCATCACTTTGGAGAGGGGGATTTGGGATGATCCATAAAAACCCCATCAGAAAATTAGGGATGGATCTGGGATCGGAATGAATCAGAAATGAAAGGTTTATTCTCCATCCTGCTGGAATCCAGGCATGGCAGATCAAGAGCTGAATTCAAGCTGAATGGGATCAAGAGTTGCCCAATTTATGATCCTCAACCTCCTGGATAAACCCTGGACCCTCCTCTCTCCCAGGAGCACAAATTTGGGTATAAAAACCTAAATCTGGACCATTTTCTCTTTGTCACAGAGCCAAATTATGAAATTTCTCTCACTTTCCCATCCTATTCCTAAAGCACAGCCCCTGCTCCAGCTCCCCTGAATCCATCAGTTTGGAGAGGGGGATTTGGGATGATCCATAAAAACCCCATCAGAAAATTAGGGATGGATCTGGGATTGGAGTGAATCAGAAATGTTTATTCCCCATCCTGCTGGAATCCAGGCATGGCAGGGAGAGCAGAAATGGGATCCAGAGTTGCCCAATTTATGGTCCTCAACCCCCTGGATAAACCCTGCACACTCCTCCCTCCAAGGAGAACAAATTTGGGTATAAAAACCTAAATCTGGAGAATATTCTCTGGGTCACAGTGCCAAATTATGGAATTTCTCTCACTTTCCCCTCCTTTTCCTGCTCTGCACTGAACACACCATGGCAAGAACAGGAATTTGCTCCCAGGCCAGGCTGGAGGGGTTTGGAGCCCCCAGGGACAGAGGGAGGTGACATTGCCATGGCTGGCGTGACACTGGATGGGTTTTGGGGTCCCTTCCCACCCAATTCTGGAATTTTGTGATCCTAAACCCGTGGATTTGTTCAACAGCCACATCTCCTGGGCTGATCACTGCTCCAAAATGACCAATTTATTCAGATTTTCCTCAAAATCCCAACTCCCCGAGCCACACCTACCTGGCCAGGGCGCAGTCCGTGCGCTGACCTGGGGAGAAAACAAAAAAAAAAAAGTGGTGTTAGGAGGGAGAGAGGGAGAGGAAAAAGCTTCAAATCCCTGTCCAGAAAGTTCTGGAAGGTGCTGGAGGAGGAAATGAGGAGGGGGCAGCTCCAAGGACAGCACCAAACCAACACAGCTCCACAAATCCACCCAGCAATCAGCACACTCAGCCTGTCCGAGCACTCCTGTCGCTGGGAAATGTTGTTTTTTAAACAAAAATCAGCTCCCTGAGCATTCTAATTGTGATTTCTGCCAAAAAAACTGGGCTGGTCAGCCCCTCCCTCCCTTGCTGTTCCCAGGGAGGTGTTGGGGCGAGAGATTCCAGCTCAGAGCCCCCGAGGAGGAGCAGAAACACTCCCAAATTTGTCAGCCCGTGGTTGTTCTGAGAGCCAGAGCTTCAGGGGTGTTTTCCACAAAGCCAGTGATGAAAACATCCCATAAATTTGAGTTTTTGAGGCAGCAGCAGCTGAGCTCGGGGGTGTCAGGGGGAACATCCCAAGGAGAGAGGCGCTGCTGGGAATTTGGGGTTGATTTTTCTGCATCATCAGCACTGAAACCACGGGAGATGGAACAACAACTGATGGAAGCTGATAATTGCTGATAATTAATTAACCCAGCACCCTCAATAATCACTCCTGCTCTCCCCATAAAAAGCCAAAACACTGCAGGAGCTACAGGAAAATGTTCTTCCAGGGCAGAATTCCCATGCCAGGAAGAATATCTCCTTCTGCGTCGATCGTGGAATATTCACAGGGAGAGGTGGCAGCATCGAGGGATTGAGTGACAGGGTGACAATGCGAGAGGCAAGAGACAGCAGCAGACGTGTGCTGCTTTGGGAAAGGAACTTGGAAAAAAGAATGAGGCGCATTGATGGGAGAGAAAGGAAAATGAAAAAGAAACCCCCTGAGCTTGTCTGGAGGTTTTATTTTCCTATAAAGCTCCAAACTGTGGTGCTTGAGGATGTGGAAAAGGGTTTTTTTTTTGCCTATTCTCCAATTAAGTGATGTTTTATGAGTTGTACCATGAACCTGCTCCTGTGGGTTTGGATTGGGATGGACCCTCCTTTCCAGCTCTGGACGACAGGAGGGTTTTTTCAGGAGCTCACCCTGAGTGACATTCACTGGGCATCAAATGAAAAGCAAATGAAAAAAAAAAAACGAAAAGGCCTTGAAACCCCACAGCCACACAGAAATCCATTGAATTTTTAAATTTCCTCTCTTTTCCCCCACCACCAGCTCCAGCAGGGTTCAGGGGCAGGCAGGTTAACGAGGAGAGAGGTCTTGGAATGCAGAGGTCACGGTGAGCCAGGAATGCCATCAGTCACTAGGGCAGCACGGCTGTCACCCCGGCAGACATCTAGAGGGCGACAAGAAAAACACCCTGAGGACGCAGAAATTTGGTATTCAGCCAGACGTCAGCTTTATGCGTGCGACGACTCGAGCAGCAGCGCCAGTAGCAACTCTCTAACTACCGGTTGTGGATAAGACAGGAGTGCCTCTAGTAGTCGTTGTGAGGTAAGCCTCCAGCAAGGAACATTAGAGCTCGTGCTGCTGCCTTCCAGGGATAGAGAATAATGGAAATGGCGCTCATGAAATTGTTGTGTCGGGCGGTTCAGGGTGAGAGCGTACGTCAATGATCACACTCGCGCTGTAAGCAGGCGTTCGCTCTCGCGCGGCGACAATTCAGCGCTATCCTATGTGCAAAGTAGGGTTCTTCACGCAATCACTTAGCTTGAACACATGCTCCCAGTGAGGATATTGGGAAAATAACATTACTGGAGGCAGCAGGGCTGTGCACTGCGGGTTAATGGGTCGGCAAAGAATGAGAGGAGTTTCAGGGATAAGCAGATCATAAGGCTGTGACGATGATGTATGGTCGCCACTCTCGTTGCGATTAATCGGCAGACGACAGCATAAGAGTGATATCTCCGGTGATGTAGGTTCTAAGGAGGCCTTGAACGTATCGTTCTCAGAGTAGTATTAGTAGGAGTTTTACATTTGTAGTATTGGGCACATGTGACTTGAGAATAATGTTATTCTGAAGAATTCTGGTGGATTGATGAATAAACTCAAGTGCCGTACGATTACTGAAGAACTATACTGTGATTATAGAGATTTCATTTGCGCTTATTTTTGATGTATGAATCAGGGAGTTACAAATAGTCGATGGTAACTTGATTTATGGTCTGCTTTGGGGCGGGTTCGAATCTGACATCTAGAATTGCACACTTGTAGTCATCACGTTGAGTTAGATTTGTTGTGATTGTGTAAATTGATCTCTCACTGTTGATTTCATTTCCTGACACTAATGATGTTTGCTAATCTGTGCTTGTTTGACTGTCGCCAGGGACTGAAATAAAAAAAATGAAAATAAAATAAAAAAACAGTGGGATAAATACAACAAATAATTATTAAAAGATTAATGAACAAATATACAGAACAAAAAAAAAAAAAATATTCTATAACAAAAATCAAAAACAAAAAAAGGGAAAACATCAATAAAAAAACAAAAAAAAAAAAAAACAAAAAAAAAAAAAGAAAAATATTGCCGACTGTTGTGGTTGGATTGAAGATATGGGGTGTAAATTTCTTTTCTCACAATGTGATTCATCCGCTATCTTTGCGATCCACAGATGTGTAGGATCTGATATGAGATATAAGTCAATTGGCGAGATAATTTACTTGTGAATTATTGTGTAACATACACTACTGAATAATCACAGCTGAAAACCCTCTGGTCAGGCGGATCTTCATACTATCATCCACTGCGACACTTGTCACTTCTCAAGACCTAGCTTAAGACTTGTTGTATGATATTGACCATAGTGATACTAGGGCTCGTAGTCCTTCGTTTGCATTGTAAAAGGCATTTGGGATTCTGTGATTCGTATATCCTACTGGCTTCTATTCTTTGAATTTTCACTGGTGGAGGATTGAGGATAAAGGCTTGGAATGGCATTGACCTGACGAATTGGGGTGAATTCTGAAGCGGCTTCAAAATGATGATGAGTGATCATAATTCAAGATCTCTCCCTCGTGAATTTCCTTGTGAATTGAAAACCTTACGTCGGGCCTCATATCACTTTCAAACTCTCGAATCACGATCGCGAGGATAGGCAAGTGGTCAAAATTTGGGAGAACTTAGCACTTGCTTGAATTAATACGCTGCACAGCTGCTCCATTCGGCACCCCGCAGTTAGGTTCGAGCCCGATTGATTCCATGTTTTTTTTATGTCGTGCCCCACGTGTACGATTTGGCCCCTTAGGTACAGAAGGAGTGCTACGCCTAACTAATTTGGTGATTTCTTCTCGTTGAGGTTGTCAGTATTTGTTCTTTTTTGAACCCCACGTTTGTAAGTGACAGCGAATATCCGGAACGAGGTTACATATGAGCAGTGAACAGTAGCCGAGTATCATATTCACCTAGTTCAATTCCTGGTGGAGTTTGTGTTTGCTTGGGTTAGACCAATATTCGGCTTACATGCACCGTTCTAATAGCTCATGCCTCCTACCCACATAGGTAGTTATGATGTCGGCCAAAATATGGTGATGTGTTTTCTATAAGTTAAAAAAAAAAATTTAAAAAAGTATCCTATCTCAGACATTTTCGTTCTTATGGCAATAGGCTCCTCACTTTCGTTGCCTTTTTTCCGCTATTGGTCTCGCCACCAGTAATGCTTAAAAACCATATGATATATAGAACGAACAATGGACAGATTGGCCCAGCATTAAATAGTCCACAGTTAGGGAGCAAGCGTTACACTTTTACTAAGAGTTATTTGACATCGTCTGTACGTACTGGCGCCGATCGCGCTTTGTTTTTCTTTTGTATTTTTTTTTTTATCCGACAATCTGATGTGATTTGCGCTATACCGTGTTTATAGTTTTACAGATAGCTTAGTGCCTGAACCTCAGACGAAAAGCTTACTGAAGTCCAGTAAATCTCCTGGCGAATCGTGATGGGGAGTCAGACGAGTACATATACATCCACAATCCCATCCATTTGATTCTTGAAACTTGCAACATTTTCCTGCCTAGTTGCAATAGGCTGTGCCAGCCGCACTTCGCACAGCTGCCTGTGAGTCCCATGAGTGGGACCAACCTGCTACGGTTTCCAGTACCGCTTGGCAGCTGTCTGGGTGGAACACTCTTGGGATGAAATCTGCCCATCGGGCAGGACAGCAGGATGGAGGGGAAGCTACAGGACATCTCCCGCATGGGAGGGACCCTCCAGCCTCCGCCGCCTTCCTCAGGCGCAGCCTGAATGAGTCCGCGCGGTGCAAGCTGCAACAACTGCAGGTTGATCGCAATTTGTCACAATTAGGGCAATTGATGGATGTCTTCATTCAGGTCATCCAGCCAAACTGTTATCAAATGAACCTCTATACCTGGAGTGGAAAGATCTGGCCTTGATGCGAGGGTGAGGCGGAAGGAAGGAACACGGGGAGTGCAGTGTCTCATAGCCACACCCTCAGCCACTGCAATCCGGGCTTGAAACACTAAAGAGGAAACTATCAGAACCGTTAGGAAAGATCCTAACTTAGGAGGAGTATTTTAATCTCTTCGAGTATTCATCCTGGTGCAAGTGCAAGCCACTGCGCTTATGCGCCCTGTTGTTCCATGGGATGGGAAGATGGGGAAGAGGAGGTAAATGGAATCGGCAGTGGGATCCAAGGCAACGCAGCGTGGCTGTGTGGTGGGCAGAGGGGCCTGGCTGGGAGGGAGCAGGCACTGGAACCTTTGGATCTGCTCAGTTTGGAGCAGGGCAGCGGAAAGGGGCTCCAGGCTGAGCCCCTCCCAGAAGATCATTCCGCTGGCAGGAGCTGCATAAATAAAAAAATGCTGCCAGGCCATGGATGGGAACTTCTCGCACTCTACCCTGGTGAGTGCCCTGCACTACATTACCCCTCCAAGAAGATCCCACAGAGCCCAGCCCTTTGGTCCCAGCTGGAACTGGTGCAAGATCCTGCCAATCCCAAACACACAGTTCCAGTCGCAACCAGCAACCCGAGGCCCCCAAAGCCCACAGTAGGACAGCTGAGGCATGGGGTCAAGTGATTCTGAACATAAGAGAAGTTGAGGCCCTCCCAGTTTGCTGTTTTTCAGTGTCCAGGGGCACAAAAATCCCGCTGCACCTTCCCTGCACTAGGCTTCGCTTCCTGAAATAAAGCGCTGATAAATGACGGAGACCGCTCTGCTCCCCTCCTCGGCCTGGTAATATGTTCATAATTGCATCCAATGGGCCTATTTTACAATATGAATCGATTTAGAAAAGGATAATTAGCCATAAGCTTGCTTTACATTTTAAATAATTTATCCTTTCTTGTGTTTTGGGAGCTATATATATAACCCATAGGAGAGAGATAACAATGTCAACACTAGCTCTATGCACACATTGACAGCCACGAAAGAACTGTATATAACCTCACATCGACAAGAGATACCACGAAAATGGTGCCGCATGTTTCTTTTTTGCTGAATAAATTTCTTGCCATTGGAGCATCCAAAAGAGCATTTTAATCTCAAGATACGCTCTGCTATTGTAAATAAATTAAGAAAGCACACGGGAGGCTGCTCAGATCGAAAATCCTCTTCCCATTAATTTGGAATGTGTATAAAGCTGCACTTCAGAACCAAAAAATATTCTTGGTAAAAACAACGATTGCAACCAATGGATTCTTTCTAGCTCAGTCAACACAGCATTCACATTGCCTGAAGACATTGAGGCGGATGAAAGAGCAGCCGTCCCCATTAAGCAAAAGGCCAGCGGCTGAAGCTGTTTGTTGGTTGGTCGCGATGAGACCCTCGTGAAGCCCTACTGCAAACTACACAAGCACTAGCATTTGGGGCTCTGAATCCTTCCCTTGCGCTTCCCAAATAATCCTTCTGCCTTTTCTCACTCACAACCACAGCCCAAAACAAAGCGTCCCTGCTGGAAGGGCGTTCAGGAAGAGCTCGATTTCTCACCATGAAAGGCAATCGTTGGCTAGAGATGGAATATATTCATTCTGGTATTGGCAGCTGCGGTGCAATGAGCCTGATAATCAGGGAGATGTTTCCCAATGGTTTCCCTAAAGTGAGGAGAAACCTGGTGCTGCCCTCCTCACTGCTTCAAGACAGGGAAAGCGGTTTTGCGTCCTGAGATGTACTCTCTCCCTGAAGGCTATCGCCCCCCATCAGAGCCAGAGACCCCCTGGATCAGGCCCCTTCACCCCAGCCTGAGGAAAGGTCTGGTTATAGGAAGAGCCCTCACCCAGATTCGTGTGCTGCTGCACAGGCAGCCGAGCAAAAACTGAGGTCAGGAGGTTTCTCTTTCTGCCAAAAAGAATGGATCCAGATGTTTTGGGGAAATCATCTGAACTGCATCTGGTAGCATGCAGGCGCTTCCCTTGGTGAAACCAGGAATTTTATTGAGATACTCAAATGCAATTTCCCTAGAACAGCTCGCTCGAGTACCTGCCACCCCTTATCCAAGAGATTCCTAAAGGTGCTGTCTCCTGCCATAGGCCAAAAGTCAAAAAGGCAATGAAAGGAACACAGATCTGAAACAGTGTAAAATGTTGAAATATGAATTGCACGGCAGCCTGGATTACAGCGATCCGACTGCAGATAGCCGTGCTCCCTCCACTTTATTCTAATTAATATCCAAGCAACAAGCAAAGAATCGATTTGAAGTCGAGAGCACCAGAGAGTCCCAGGGATTTTCATTAGCAGCAAACTGAGTGAATTCATTAGCCCTGCAACTGATGCTAGATGCTCCTGGAAACTAGTAAAAGGAGTAAAGTCGCAAGAAGTAAGATCAGAGCCGATCTAAGAAGTCCTGTTAATAAAGCTTTTGTAAGCCTTTTCCCAAAGCCACAAGACACTAAGCACATTGTCAAACGATAAACCTGCTTACTCGACCTTAGATAGGACACATATTTATTTTATTTATTTTATTTTTGTTTGGTGCTGGGGAAGAAGAGCGAAGCACGTAGAGAAGTGGAGAATGAACAAAGGATTACAGAATTTTCTCATCATGAGATAAAAGTATGGTGGCTCTTGCAAGAAAGAGATGAGTACAATTGCACACATGCAATAAGGATCCATGACTGAAATTAATATTACAAAGAAAACAGGGAGACCAAATTTGTTATAATGGGCCTTTCACCCTTCTGGGGCTGTGTGTTCGTTCCATTCCCCCTCAGGCTTTATCTAGGCTAATTTCCAGGATGTGTTTTTTCCATCCTCCTCCTGAGCTGGCAGAAATGCTCCAGGCACTGATTCACGCTCAGCTGCGCGGGCCACCCCAAATTCTGCACTCCTGTGTGGGTGCTCAATGGGGAACGGACCCTGGGACTCTGACCCCCTGTATGGGGTAGAAAGAGCTGCAACCAAAGGCAAGCCCCCTGGCTCCTGCTCCTCACCCCGTGGGAGGAGCGGCGTGGCAAGAATCCTGGGCGGGCCTCTGGAACACGAGGCAGCTCCCCAGAACGGACTCTTGGGGCGTGCAGGGAACGGGCCTGCAGGAGACACCTGGCTCAGTGGGGGTCTGTGGCTGCTGGCAGCAGGGGGAACAGGAGCCCTGATAATCCCCCCTGGTCCCTGGAGGTGCTCTGCAGTTTTGCCTGGGGAGACAGGCTGTGGAGGTGGAGCACATTGGTTTTTAAACCGGATTGAAATCTACATTTCAGTCCATCCAACCCTCGAAGTGGAACCTTTCTCGCACACACCTCGCATATTTCCACCCCGTGCTCACAGGTGGGCAGGTGAAGAACTAAGGGACCGGGTGAGTTTAGTCTGAAAAGCCCAAAAAGTTAATTTTTAGCCCCTGGAGGCATTTCTCCCTCAAACACCTCATCTGACACAATTCAGGTGTTGCAGAGTTAAAGAGCATCTCCCTCTTCCCTACTCGTCAACCAAAGGCTTTTAACTTTCCCAGGTGGAAAGAATGCAGGACCCAATACCCACCAATCACACGCTCGCCCCACAAGAGCGGGTCAGCTCATCTCCACCAAACCGTGGTTTTGGCATGCAAGCACAGCCAGAGCAGGGCAAAAAGGGCGAGTTCACCCAGAGATACAGGGGCAGGCCAGTGGAAATTCTATTGGTCTTTTTTGCAGCAACTCTTTGTGTAAAGAGCTAAGGTCAGGGGGAACCTGATTATCGCTCTTCTCATCAAAGTGCAAACAAGAAGTCGCTTATACACAGGCGATGAAAACTACTGGACAGCTTCCCAGCTCCCCTCTCCAACCCCCTGCCCTTTCATGGTGCCTTAAGAACAAAAATGGGCTGGAAAACAGAAGGGGAAATATATCAAAACATATTTGGAGATACTGGCATACAATACAAGCAGACAACGCAGCTGGCAATAAAGAGAGGCAGGGTGAAGCATAAAATACCATCAGAGAGTGGAAGGAAAAAGAGAGAAACAGAGAGAAAGGTGAAAACAAGGAAAAGGGGAAAACCACTTATAGGTGCAAAAGGAAAGGAGGAGATGAGGGAAGGCAGGGAGAGAAAAGTGCGAGGGAAACTGAAGAAAAGCCCTGGGTAAAGGATGATGGCGTCAGGCAGAAGAGGAGGCAGGAGTGGGAATGGAGCCAGGGGAGGTGTGAGAGCCGTGGTGGTGCTGAGCCCGTTCCTGTCGGCCCAGTGACAGAGTGGAGCATCAGTTGAGGTTTTGAGAGAGCACAGCCTGTTCCTAGCATTCGCAGCGGAACACGGCCCCTTCAGCGCTGCTGGTTGAGAGATCTGGCAGCCTTGTCCCACACCGCCTCCTGGGGCTGAAAAGGTCAGGAAAAGCACCAAAAGGAGGTGGATAATGTGAAGGTCGACTAAAAATCCATTGGTTCTGAGCACACACTTGTACCTCTGCCACTCCTTCCCCACTACACATGGAAAGTTAGCTTTGCTACAATCGCCAGGACAATACTCCTCCTCCCTCTGGAACAGCTGGGCTTTATTTGTGAAAACAAACTGAAAACTTTTCTGCTCTGACTTCTCCCATATAAATGCAGTCCAAAAGGATTAACCTGCTGTGACCACAGAAGCCAGTGCTTTACAGCTCCCTCTTGTCTACCATGGGCTACTAGATGGTGCACTCCATCAGCCAACTACTGCAGTAAGCACTTGCCCTTCCACAACCAGTGTAACCACCATGCGCTTCATTTCCTTACCTTTGTATCACATCACCAATTTTGTTTGTTTGTTTAAGGGTTTGTTTCTTTTTGTTTTTTGGGTTTTTTTTGTTTTTTTTTTTTGTTTTTTTTTTTGTTTGGGTATTTTTTTGGGTTTTTTTTTTTTCAGCTCAAAAGCTGGGAATATGTCTGTAACAACTGCCATACATCCGCTTGCTTTACAATATTGGGCCTTCATTCTAGCTGCGAATTACATTTGTTATCAACATGCATTATCATCTCCTGTCAATTTAGCTCTTATCTAATCAGCCAATGATAAGACTTAAACCTCCTTCAGGCCGCTCCAAATCTTCCCTAACTCAGCACGGGCACAGTTTACAGCTTGCAAAGATCCAAGCAATTACTTGTCACTTACTAGCTTTTTTTTATTTATTTTTTTTAAAAAACTGGTGCTCAATTACACGCAAAGGTCAGCTTGTTTTCCATGTAAGCAGGGATGAGCATATCCACAAACTTCTCTTGTGTAAAGTTAACAGACGATTTCATAAAAATTCCTACTAGGGGAGTAATGCAGGATGCACCTTAAAAAAACCTTCGCCTCAGGAGCAGGATCAAAATCCTTGAGAACCGAAACACAATCTCCAAAGCCATATTTACAAGAGGACGATCAAAATTTCTTAATGAGAGAAAAAGGAACTTAAATGCGTAGAGTAGTGTAATTCACGCAGACAAAAGTGCGGTCGATCAATCGTTAGTAAGGCAAGTTGCTGTGCCTTTCCAAAATCAATGCACGGACTGGCAGAGAGACAGCCCTGACAAGTGAGAACCCTACTTTTTGGGCATTAAGTCCCTAACCCACAGGGCAAAATGCACATTATAACCACTTTTTGGTGGCTTGAGAGCTTTTTCGCCATGAAATCTTCGTTCTTGGCT
>VKON01001375.1:99025-122988 GCA_009741485.1 Malurus cyaneus samueli
TGAATTTAAGTTAGTGCAGAGATGCAAGTGAGACAGGGAATGGAAGATGACACTGAATGGACAGAATGACATTGAATTTACAGTTAAGAGTGATACTGAATGGACAGTGACACTGAATGACAGAAGTGACATGGAATGGACAGATTGACACTGAATTAATGACACTGTTAAAGAGTGACACTAATTTACAGAGTGACAGTGAATGTGACAGAGTGACACAGTGAATTTACAGATGTGACACGACTGAATAGGACATGACAAGTGACACTGAATTTAGATGTGACATTGAATTGACAGAATGACACTGAATTTAGAGTGACATTGAATTGACAATGACACTGAACTGACAGATTGACACTGAATTTACAGTTAAAGAGTGACACTGAATTTACAGAGTGACAGTGAGTGGACAGAATTACATTGAATTTACAGAGTGACACTGAATTTACAGAGTGACACAGAATGGACAGAATTACATTGAATTTACAGAGTCACACTGAATGGACAGAATGACATTGAATTTAGAGTGACAGTGAATTAACAGTGACACTGAACTGACAGAGTGACACCGAATTTACAGTTAAAGAGTGACACTGAATTCACAGAGTGACAGTGAATGGACAGTGACACAGAATGGACAGAATGACACTGAATGTACAGAGTGAAGTGACAGATGAACTGAATGGACAGAAGACATTGAATTTAGAGTGACTTGAATTGACAGTGACACTGAATGTAAAGAGTGACACCGAATTTACAGTTAAAGAGTGACACTGAATTTACAGAGTGACACTGAATTTGTAAGTGATACTGATGGACAGAGTGACACTGAATGGACAGAGTGACCCTGAATTGACAGAATGACATTGAATTTAGAGTGACAGTGAATTGACAGAATGACATTGAATTTAGAGTGACATTGAATTGACAGTGACACTGAACTGACAGATTGACACTGAATTTACAGTTAAAGAGTGACACTAAATTTACAGAGTGACAGTGAATGGACAGAGTGACACTGAATTGACAGAGTGACACAGAATGTAAAGAGTGACACAGAATTTGCAAAGGGACACTGAATGGACAGAATGACATTGAATTTAGAGTGACACTGAACTGACAGTGACACTGAATGGACAGGACATGAAGATGACATGAATTGACAGAATGACAGTGAATTCAGAGTGACACTGAATTTATAGTGACAGAGTAACACTGAAATGGACACAGTGACACTGAATTTACAGTTAAAGTGTGACACTGCATTTCCAGTGCCAGAATAACCCCGAAATTCCCAGTTCAGGCTGTCCCAAGCTCTGATTTCTGTACTGGCACGCCTGGAGCTCAGCCCACCCCCATTTCGAGCCCACCCCAGGCTGATCAATGATCCTGGAGGCCTTTCCAGCTGTAACAATTCCATGATTCTGTGCATTCCTGATCTGCAGGGCCATTCCCACAGTCCCACCGTGGGATCAGCCCAAGATTTGGCATCTCTGGAGCCAAAGGGAAGGCTGAATGAGCGCTGTGTGTGACCCAGCTCAGAGCTGCTGCTGTGCTGATTCTCTCACTTAACCTCCCTCACCCATTCACTCGTCAGCCCCTCCATGACAAGGACCACAGGACCAAACAAATACAGAAATTATTGGAATTCCCATTTATTCTCCCAGTGAAATCTCCTACGACCACACAGCCGTTTCTTCCCACTGCTCCCGGATTTTTCACAGCTCTGCAAATGCTGTGTGGTTTTTTTTTTTTTTTTTTTTTTTTTTTTGTAGCTCTTTCATCTCTTATCTCGCAGTTCAGAGCAGTTTTATTTATCATCCCTGCAGCATATCAAACTCTGTGTGCTGTTCATGTTATAAACGGGACACGTTCGCACTCAGAAACACAAACTCTGCAATATCACAGAGCCCTCTTCAGAATGGGAGATATCTCAAAAATCCCAGGGGTGAACACAAAGAGGGCTCTCAGCTAATAATGCAATGCTCCAGTTCCCATCATCAATCCATCAGAGTTTTTATCCAATCCTGATTCCAGCCTCAAATCCTGCTTTGGGCTGGAAAGGCCATCTCTAAAAGCCATGGGCGGGCAGCTTCCACCACCCAGGGTGCTCCAAACCCCATCAAAACCTGGCCTTGGACATTTCCAAGGATGGAGCAACCACAGCTTTTCTGGGAATTCCACCCGAGGGCCTCACTGCCCTCACAGGAAAGAATCCCCAAAAGAAAAACCTTTCC
This sequence comes from Malurus cyaneus samueli, assembly GCA_009741485.1. NCBI lineage: Eukaryota > Metazoa > Chordata > Aves > Passeriformes > Maluridae > Malurus > Malurus cyaneus. Next base: position 101,263 of record VKON01001375.1, read on the forward strand.
TAAGAATGAGCCCCTTACTGTGAAGCAGAACTGCTCTGTCTCCTGCTGGTTCGCCCGTCTCTTGGCGATGCTCTCAGCTAATAATGCAATGCTCCAGCTCTCATCATCAAATCCATCAGAGTTCTTATCAAATCCTGATTCCAGCCTCAAATCCTGCTTTGGGCTGGAAAGGACTCTCAAAAGCCATGGGCAGGGACAGCTCTCACCACCCAGGGTGCTCCAAACCCCATCCAAAACCTGGCCTTGGACCAGGGACGGAGCAACCACAGCTTTTCTGGGAATTCCACCCGAGGGCCTCACTGCCCTCACAGGGAAGAAATCCCCAAAAGAAAAAACCTGAATTCCTAAGAATGAGCCCCTTACTGTGAAGCAGAACTGCTCTGTCTCCTGCTGGTTCGCCCGTCTCTTGGCGATGCTCTCAGCTAATAATGCAATGCTCCAGCTCTCATCATCAAATCCATCAGAGTTCTTATCAAATCCTGATTCCAGCCTCAAATCCTGCTTTGGGCTGGAAAGGACCTCAAGGCCATCTCTAAAAGCCATGGGCAGGGACAGCTTCCACATCCCAGGTGCTCCAAACCCATCCAAAACCTGGCCTTGGACCAGGGACGGGCAACCACAGCTTCTCTGGGAATTCCACCCCAGAGCCTCACTGCCTCACAGGGAAGAAATTCCCAAAAGAATAAAACCTCCTGAATTCCTAAGAATGAGCCCCTTACTGTGAAGTAGAACTGCTCTGTCTCCTGCTGGTTCGCCCGTCTCTTGGCGATGCTCTCAGCTAATAATGCAATGCTCCAGCTCCCATCATCAAATCCATCAGAGTTCTTATCAAATCCTGATTCCAGCCTCAAATCCTGCTTTGGCTGGAAAGGCCATCTCTAAAAGCCATGGGCAGGGACAGCTCTCACCACCCAGGATGCTCCAAACCCCATCCAAACCTGACCTTGGACACTTCCAAGGATGGAGCAACCACAACTTCTCTGCGAATTCCACCCAAGGGCCTCACAGGGAAGAAATTCCCAAAAGAAAAAACCTGAATTCCTAAGAATGAGCCCCTTACTGTGAAGTAGAACTGCTCTGTCTCCTGCTGGTTCGCCCGTCTCTTGGCGATGCTGGGTTTGCTCATGAACGTTTCCGACACCGTGGATTTCACCGACTCCATGGAGTTGCTGTACTGGAAGCAGTCAGAAACATCGAAATCCTCGATGGTGACAATGTCCTGGATTGTCTGCAGCGTGGCCTCCATCGTTTTCTTCACCTGCCCAGCAAGAAGAGAGAAAACCCAAACCAGTTTGGATGTTGTGAGCAAAAAAAACAAGGGAGCGACGTCCCCGGAGCGCTTTGCTAACGAACAGACATTACTGGTTTCACACCCTGTGTGCTCTAATTAATTTTGGCTCATTAACAGCACTCAGTCCATGCAAGCAAAGAGCTGGCAGCACCCAGAACCTGCCAGGATCACAGCTGGCATCTCAAAGGATGGGAGAGGGAGATGTGGAGAAATTCAATCTCAAAGTGAAAAGTGCTGGAACAAAGGTGTTGGAATTGTCTTCAACTGCACCTCCTGGGTGTCAAATGTGGGTGACAAACAGGATTTTGTGCACTTTTACTGAGGGCCAGAATCAACTTTCCAGACATAAAAGGAGTTGCAAATTTGGCCCAGAAGTCCCTGAGCACAGAGGTGCAGAGATCAGATCCCCACACACGTCATCTTCTCATCTCAGATCCCAAGTAAACAAAAATTGCTTTAACTCAGGTTATGCAAATTCACTTCAAAACATTGAATTGCTCTTTTTCCCTTTGCTATCCAAATGCAACTTCTGCAACCCAACCAGTCTTATCAGCTCAAGGATGGGGAGATTATGAGATAAATTGGGAGGTAAATGCCCCCAAATTCCAGCAGCATCCCTCTCCGAGCCAGGCTTGGAAACAAATCCCATGGAGGAAAGTGAAAAAAAAACCCTATTTTTTTAACAAAACAAACCAATGCCCACAAGGCATGGGAAAAGGGAAAAGGGGTTTTTTTCTGGCCTAAAGCAGACGATAGGGAATACATCATCATTACACTCAGAGGTATTTTAAAGGATTTTTTTCCACACATCCAACTTTCCTGCAAGATCTCACATGAATTAATGCACAGATTACCTTGGCCCTGAATTTTACCACAATTGTTCATAAAAAACCATCACAACAACCATCACTAGCCCCAAAAAAACCACAGAAACTGGCAAAGAGGAGCTGCTGAGTTTGAGTTATTAACTGACCTCTTCATTTTCGATTTTCAGCGTGGACAAACGGGACTGCAGCTGCTGACACCTCTGCACCAGCTCACTCTGCACCGGCTGCTGAGCACAGAGCTGCGACTCCTGCAAGAGAAACAGCCCCAGCAGGACGCTGCAATTACTCATTTATTATTGATTTATTACCTCTGCTATTGCTGCAATTACTTGTTATTTATTAGACGTGAAGGTTGTCCCAAGGGCTCGGTTTTAGAACTGGTTTTTTGAGCAGAAGAAAAGGTTGAGGTTCCACCCAGCTGCATTTTCCATTCTGAGAGGGTTGAAAGTGAGTAGGAGATGATGGAACAGAGAAAAAAAGCAGAGAAGGGCTGGAAAATGTGAGCTGCTTTCAGGGATGTTGTGTGGTTTGAATGTTGAAGGTGATAAATCCCATCAAAAATCAAAATTTTGGTTCAGTGCTTTAGTCCTGGCTCAGCTGAACCCGCTGTCCAGCACAGAAACGGCACAGATCACTCCTGAATGAATTTTGGGGATTTAAATTAAAATTCACAGCTTGGGGACCTATCACAGACACCAGAACACCCAAATTCCCTGAGCTGCTCAGAACAACTCTCACCCCACAGCACCAGGCAGCTTTTCCCTTTTGCTCTGGGGTTTGTGTGGGTTTTTTTTTTTTTTTTTTCAAAGAAACACTGACTTCACTGCCCAGGCTGCTTTTCAGAGACAGAAATTACAACTGGGAGTTTTATCCCACCCACGTGTGGGTCTGCAAACCCATCAGCTGCATTTCCACATTTCCAACCCCTCCTCTGGCCTTGGGAAGCGCCAGATAAATGATTCCACCAACGGCAGCTGAATGTGCAGGTTAATTCCTTTGCTTACAGGAAAAAAACCCAAAAAAAAACCAGGAAAGGTCATTTACAGTCTGAAGGTTTCAGTGAAAATGGGAGAGACAAGAAGAGCACCGCTCTAAACTGTTTGTTAATTTTTCATTAACGTTGTGCTCAAAGATTGCACCGTATAAAAATATAAAAGCACCAAATAGAAACCATCCGAACTCAGATGCTGCAAAAAAATAAACCAGAATTAAGTTTCTCACATCTCAAAATTCAGGGGATGTCTCCAGGATTAACCTGTAGGCTGAAGGAAAGTGTTTCCTATTTGTATTTAGTATTAATTAAATAACTATTTAATATTACTATTAATAATAAAGATCTGTTTTTATTAATAAATACTAATATTTATTAATAATATTAATATTAAAAAATATAGTTTCTACATCAAAATTCAGGGCTGTCCTGAGGATTAACCAGGCTGAAGGAAAGTGTTTCCTGTTCGTATAGTTATTAATTAAATAAGTATTTCTATTATATATAATAATAAATTTGTTTTATTAATAAATATTATATTTGTTAAAAATAATTAATATAAAAAAAAAAACAGAAATTAAGTTTCGCAAAATTCATCTCAAAATTCAGGAGCTGTCCTGAGGATTAACCTGTAGGCTGAAAGAAAGTGTTTCCTATTTGTATTTAGTATTAATTAAATAAGTATTTAATATTATTATTAATATAATATTGTTTTTATTAAAAAATACTAATTTTTATTATAAATATATTTAAACTAAAAAATTATTTCTCACATCTCAAAATTTAAGGGATGTCTCCAGGATTAACCTGTAGGTGAAGGAAAGTGCTTCTATTCGTATTTATTATAATTAAATAAGTATTTCTATTATTAATTAATAACATTTGTTTATTATAATATTAATATTTATTAATAAATATTATTATATAAAAACAGAATTAAGTTTCTCACATCTCAAAATTCAGGGCCGTCTGAGGATACCTGTAGGCTGAAGGAAAGTGTTTCCTATTTTTTTAGTATTAATTAAATAACTACTCAATATTACTATTAATAATAAAGATCTGTTTTTATTAATAAATATAATATTATTAATAATGTATATTAATATTAAAAATTTAAGTTTCTCACATCTCAAAATTCAGGGGCTGTCCTGAGGATTAACCAGGCTGAAGGAGGTTTCCTATTAGTATTTAGTATTAATTAAATAAGTTTCCTATTATTATAAAAGATATGTTTTTATTAATAATACTTTATTAAAAATATTTATATAAAAAAAAAATTTCTCATATCTCAAAATTCAGGGCTGTCCTGACGATTAACGGCTGAAGGAAAGTGTTTTCCTATTGTATTTAGTATTAATTAAATATATTAATATTATTAATAAAAATATTATTAATATATAATTTAATATTTTTAATATAATTATATTATTAATAATATTTCCATGTTAACCTAATTAAGCATATTTAATATTAAGCCTAATTAAGCGTTTTCACCTCCAGTAGCTTTGATAGCCAAAAAAGTAAAATTTAGATATCTAAAAATCAAAAATACAAAAAAAGTATACATTTTAGATATATAAAACACACATATTTTAGACAGCTAAAATTCACATATATAAGCCTCTGCTCAATCTTTCCATCATCAAACTCCCAAAAAAACCAAAGAGGCGCCCCCGGATGGGTCAAAAAAAAACCGAGGCAGAGCCGGACCCGCACTGACCATGTCACCCATGTGTGGCTGGAACTCAAACTTCATGGGAGGACAGAAAACGTTGTTGTACATCTCCATCAGCCTCTGTTTGTCACTGTTGGCATCCAGATTCTCCACTGCATTCTCGATGGCATCCAAGCCCTCGTGTTTGGACTGCTCCAGGTTCAGCTCTGCCGACAGGAACGTCCGCAGCGCGCGGTTCAGGCTGGCGTGGTAACCCAGGTCACAGCACTGCTGGAAAAAAAACAGCCCCAAATCCATGTGAATAAAGGGAATTAAATGCTGGAATGGGATTTGAGTATTGCCAGAGCTCAGAGTTGTACAAATGGGGACGGAGTTGGGGGTGTTTTGTTCTTTTTGGGGTGGCAGGAAGGTCCCAGAGCACCCCAACCTCTGATCCCACACAGATTTTATCACTCTGTTATAATAAATTTCCAACCTTGGGCTGTTGCGGAGTTTTCATGGAGTTTTAGGAGTTTTCATGAGGTTTTAGAGACTTGTTTTTCATGGAAAACTTTATCACTGTTATAATTAATTCCCAACCTTGAGCTATTTAAGTTTCTGGAGTTTTCATGGAGTTTTAGGAGTTTTCATGAGATTTTAGAGACTTGTTTTTCATGGAATACTTTATTACTCTGTTATAATTAATTCCCAACCTTGAGCTGTTGTACCAGTTTCTGGAGTTTTCCTGGAGTATTGGGAGTTTTCATGAGATTTTAGAGACTTGTTTTTCATGGAATACTTTATTACTCTGTTATAATTAATTCCAACCTTGAGTATTATATCAGTTTTGGAGTTTTCCTGGAGTTTTAGGAGTTTTCATGAGGTTTTAGAGACTCGTTTTTTATGGAATACTTTATCAATCTGTTATAATAAATTTCCAATCTTGAGCTATTGTAACAGTTTCTGGAGTTTTCCTGGAGTATTGGGAGTTTTCCCAGGGTTTCAGAGACTCGTTTTTCATGGAATACTTTATCAATCCGTTATAATTAATTTCCAACTTTGAGCTATTGTAACAATTTGTGGAGTTTTCCTGGAGTTTTAGTTTTCATGAGATTTTAGAGACTCGTTTTTCATGGAATACTTTATCACTCTGTTATAATTAATTCCCAGCCTTGAGCTATTGTAACAGTTTGTGGAGTTTTCATGGAGTTTTAGGAGTTGTTTTAGAGACTCGTTTTTCATGGAATACTAGAAACTGATTCAATTAATTAAAAAAAAAAGTGCTTGGAAATGGCCAAATTCAACAGCAGGACAGAGTATTCCCCTAAATTCTGACCTGGCTTTTTGGGCTCACATTCCTATGAAAACATTCAAAAATCCTTAAATAAATCAACATTAATCCAAAGGAAGAGGAAAGCAAAGCACTGAAGTGCTGCTGGAGAGACAAGACACAGGATGCAGATTATGGATAAAATGATACATAAAATATATACCATTATATACAGAAAATAGATATAATTATATATATTATCTATTAATTTACATTTATATTATATAAAGATATATAATTTCCATCTATAAAGGAAAATTGCACCTAAATTAATTCCACAATTCCACCAAACTGTTTCACTCAAGTGCACTTCAGGCAGAAAGAACATGACCTGGACACAAAAAAAGTCATCCAAAACCCAGCAGCCATCAGCTGGGATGATTTCATGGCTGGGGTGAAACAGAAGAGCAAAAAAAAAAAAAAAAAAAAAACAAACTAAATTTGAAGCAGAAAGTGTTACGGTCAAGAATTTCACTGGGATGATGTACTGGGAGACAATTGAGCAGCTTCATTTTCAGAGCCAAGATTTGTGTTTCAGAAAGGGGGGGGAAAAAAGGAGCTTTTCATGAAGATCAGATGAGGAACAGGCTGGATTTTTCAGCTCATGGAATGAAGTGAGCGAGGAGGAGCCCACCTTCTTGGAATTACAAGATGACATCCACGAGGAGAATATCCAAAAAGGAAAGAAAGAGACCATCTGCTCCATTGCTGCTCCGTAAGCAAAAATCACAGAAATTCACTCCTCCTCGCCCATCACTGGGGTCTCATCACTGCCATTGTTTGAAAACGCACAGAAAAAAAGCAAACTAAACTTTGAAGCAGAAAGTGGTTACGGTCAAGAATTTCACTGGGATGATGTCACTGGGAGACAATTGAGCAGCTTCATTTTCAGAGCCAAGATTTTGTGTTTCAGAAAGGGGGGGGAAAAAAAGGAGCTTTTCATGAAGATCAGATGAGGAACAGGCTGGATTTTTCAGCTCATGGAATGAAGTGAGCGAGGAGGAGCCCACCTTCTTGGAATTACAAGATGACATCCACGAGGAGAATATCCAAAAAGGAAAGAAAGAGACCATCTGCTCCATTGCTGCTCCGTAAGCAAAAATCACAGAAATTCACTCCTCCTCGCCCATCACTGGGGTCTCATCACTGCCATTGTTTGAAAACGCACAGAAAAAAAGGGGAAAAAAGAAAAAAAAGAAAAAAAAAGGAGGAGCAGTCCCTGCTCTGACAGAATTCCTGCCACGGATTCCTGCTGGAAGCTTGGCTCTGGTGCCAAAGAGCTGTGGCAGGTGGGGAGCCTTGGAAAATGAGCTGCAGTTGCTGCTGGGGCTGGAGGATGAGAATGAAAGGGTTTTACATTCAATCAGAAAAGAACAAAACCAGCCAAGAGCAAAAAAAAAATAAAAGGGAACAAAAAGCGAAGCACAAAAGAGGCTTGATTGGGAATGTGCACGTGTGGAGGCAGCCTGGGATCGGATGGAGAGGCACTCACAGATCCTGCTCACCCTGCAGGGATAGGGCTGCAGGGAAAATGGGATTGGGGTTGGGATTGGGGCTGGGATCAGAGCAGAATGAACAGCAGAATTCATGGAATCACTGGGATCAGGATTGGGATCAGTTCAGATTGAGCAGCAGAACTCACAGCATCAGTGGGATTTGGATTGAGATTGGGATCAGCTCAGATTGAACAGCAGAACTCACAGCATCACTGGGACTGGGATCAGGATTAGGATTGGGATCAGCTCAGATTGCACTGCAACACTCACAGCATCACTGGGATTGGGATCAGGATTAGGATTGGGATCAGTTCTGACTGAACAGCAGCACTGACAGCATCAGTGGGATTAGGATTGGGGTTGGGATCAGATCAGAATGAACAGCAGCACTCACACAATCACTGGGATTGGGACTGGGATCAGGATTAGGATTGGGATCAGCTCAGATTGAACAGCAGAACTCACAGCATCACTGGGATGGGATCAGGATTAGGATTGGGATCAGCTCAGATTGAACAGCAGAACTCACAGCATCACTGGGATGGGATCAGGATTAGGATTGGGATTGGACTGGGATCAGTTCAGATGAACAGCAGCACTCACACAATCATGGAATGGGAAATTAGGATTGGGATCAAATTGAACAGCAGCACTCACAGAATCACTGGGATCGGGATCAGCCAGATCAATGGATCAGGCCCACAGGATCAGCCCCAGAGTTACGGGATCAGCCCTGGGATCATGGGATTGGCCCCAGGATCAGGACTGGGATCGGGATCAGGATCAGTTCAGATTGAACAGCAGCACTCACAGAATCACTGGGATCGGGATTGGGATCAAATTGAACAGCAGCACTCACAGCCATCAGTGGGATTGGCATCAGGACTGGGGTTGGGATCAGCTCAGATTGCACTGCAGCACTTGCAGCATCACTGGGATCGAGACTGGGATCAGGAATTAGGATTGGGATCAGTTCAGATTGAACAGCAGCACTGACAGCATCAGTGGGATCAGGATTGGGGTTGGGATCAGATCAGAATGAACAGCAGCACTCACAGCATCACTGGGATTGGGACTGGGATCAGGATTGGGATTGGGACCAGCTCAGATTGAACAGCAGCACTCACAGCATCATTGGGATTGGAAGGGACCTTTGGACATCACCCACCCCAGGGCAGGATCCCCTGGAGGGGACACAGAAACTCATCCAGGTGGGTTTGGGGTTTCTGCAGAGAGGGAGAGCCCAGAACCTCCCTGGGCAGCAGTTCTAGAATGTGCCACCCTCATGGACAGAAGCTCCTCGTGTTGAGATGAACTCCTCATGGTTTAATTTATGGACACTGCTCCCTGGGCAGAGCCTGGCACCATCCTGGCACCCTTTGGGACATTTGTAAGGATTGATGGGATCCCTCTCTGCCTCCCCTCTCCAGACTGAGCTCTCAGGGTATTTTATAATTCCATGACATTTTCACAACCGGTTAAAAGCAGCTTTAGGAAATGCTCCTGAACTCCCTCTCTTTTACCGAATTTCTTTTACAGTTCCTACACTTCAAAATCCCAGAGAGGCTCCAGACCCCAAATCCTCCCTGTGGGTTCTGCTCCTCATCCTTCCTGACCTGCCCAGACCAGCACTGACCACCACCCTGCTGTGGGACAGGCGGCTGTCCACCCTCCCAGTATGACCAGTTCAACGTACTGGGAGGACTGGGAATTCCAAGGGCAGCTCATTTGTCACACCCACCTCACTCACGTTGGCTTTTTGCCATCAAAGCCACCAACACAAAACATTTCCCAGCCCACTCCCCCACTTTAAAGAGGTTTTTTTTCTCCAAGTCCAGCATTCCATGTTTATAAAAGTCCCAGTCCTGCCATCCCTTTGCATGAGTTTTTATATAAATGTTTGACTGAAGCGCTTTCATATCTCAAGAAATCAATTTTTTATAAGACTTTAATGATAACTCATTCAAATTCCCTTCCCGACATGACAGCTGATTAACCCTTTGCCAAAGCTTTCAAAGAGGCCTCAAAAATGGAAGATTTAAGGGGGGAAAAGCCTTTGTTTTAAAATGCAATTCCCATTTGGAAGGGGAAGGATGAGATCCTGGAGCAAACAACCACTGAATTCCCATTCCTAAAGAGCAAAGGAAGCTCTGGACTCACAGTAACTCGTTTTTATCTTTTTTTTTTTTTTTTTCCCCCAATCACTGTCCCAGTGACCCCTTTCTAAATACGAGTTACTGCAAACTTCCCCATTACTGTAATATTTCATTAGCAATCAAAGAGCTGCCTCGGTCCCCAAAGTCGGAATTCACTAACTAGGGCTGTGTCAGAACGATTTACTGCTTTTAAAGCTCAAGAAAGAATTAACTCCCTGCTCTCCCTGCCTACACAGAACACAATGTGCTGGATAAACACCAGTTTGATGCACTTTGGCCTGACACAATCTCCTTGTGAGTGACTTTGAAGACTCCTTTCATATTGTGTTTCAAAATTCAATATCATCAAATGATTAGATCGAGGGAAGGCATTACAGCCTGGCTTAAAAATCCCATTTTTATTCAAGTCAGCTGGCTCAGATAACCATCACTGGGTTCTAATTGTTAATTTTCAATCCTTCAGCATCAAAGGCATTCATAAATCTATTTTTTCCCTGTGTTTTAACACTGAGAGAACTGAATTCCATCTCCTGTGCTCCCTGACAAATCCCACATTTTTCCATGTCTGAACCCAGAGAAGATAATATTTTTATTTTAAGGTTGATGGGAATTCACAGAGTTAAATTGAAAACTCCAAGGGGGTTAACCCAGAGCCACCAGAGCTCCTTCCCAGGACCAAAACAAATCCCTGGAACGCAGAAATTTGGGTTTTAATCCTGAAATTAAAATTTCAGAAGGGCCAGATCAGCCCTTCCCTCCCTGGATACCCCAGATTGTCCAGATCTGCTGAAACAGCCTCAAAATTTGGGCTATACAGAATATCCTCAGAAATCCCAAAGGATTCTTTGCTACCTGTGATTGATGAAAATCACTGAGAACAGGCACAGGGGCAGCATTTGGAGAAAAGGCTTAAGGGACTGGGCTTTAAAAGAAAAAAAATAAAATAATTGGGGGAAGCTTAAGAAATTGGGCTTTAAAAAAAATAAATAATTAATTTGGGGAAAGGCTTAAGAAATTGGGCTTTAAAAGAAGAAAATGAAAATAATTTGGGGGAAAGCTTAAGAAACTGGGCTTTAAAAGAAAAAATGAAAATAATTTGGGGGATACGGCTTTAAGAATATTGGGCTTTAAGAAAGAGAAATGAAATAATTATGGGGAAAGTTAAGAATACGGGCATTAAAGAAAGAAAATGTGAAAATAATTTGGGGAAAGCTTAAGAAATTGGGCTTTAAAAGAGAAAAGTGAAAATAATTTGGGGGAAAGCTTAAGAAATTGGGGCTGTTAAAAGAAAGAAAATGAGAAATATTAATTAGGGGATAGCTTAAGAACAATCTCGGGTATTAAAACGAATAAAATTAAAACATCTGGGGGAAGAGTTAAGATAATTGTGGCTTTTAAGAAGAGAAAATGAAAAAAATTTGGGGGAAGGTTTAAGAGACTGGGTTTTAAAAGAGAAGAATTAAAACAATTAAACAAAGCTGATGTTGGTGAAATTAATCCCAATCAAACTTCAATATAAACAGAAAATTCTCATTTGTTAAAAACCCAGGGCCACGTAATTAAGGCTGAGCAAATGAACCCAAACAAACTCCTAAAAAGGCAGCAGGAATAAACAAGGTGAGGGTTATTAAACAAACCTGGCCTGTCCAGGACATTTGGAAATCCCAGAATTTTTCCCCTCTCTGTGCCACCAGAGCCTCACCCAGCTCAGGCTGATCCTCAGGATGAACCCCAGTGTTCCTGGATGGCTTTTTGGGGTTTCCCAAAAGCAGAATTTTGGGTTTTTTATTTTTTTTATTTTTTTTTTGCTGTGTGTTTTAGCAAAAGCAGAATTGCTGCTCCAGGAATGGTGGGGAGATTGGAAGAACTTCTGGTGAAGGATCCAGGGAATGGTTGGAGCTGAGCCAGGGAGGTTTGGGATGGAGATCAGGGAAAGGTTCATCCCCCAGGGAATGGGAACAGCCCTGAGGCTGCTCCAGGAGTGCTCAGGGTGGGATTTTGGGTGTCTGTACAGCACCAGGAGCTGGGCTGGATGATCCCTGTGGGTCCCTTCCAACTCAGGGTATTTTATAATTCCTTGACATTTTCACTACCAGTTAAAAGTTCCTTCCAAACTTCCTTTTTTTTCTACCAAAATTCTTTTACAGTTTCTACACTAAAAAAACTTTTTTTTTCAAAAGTGCTTCCGAGTTAAAATCTTGTGGGTTTGCTTAAAATAGTCCAAGGCCAACGTCAGGCAGCAGAGTGTCACTGAGGCTGGGTTTCATTTTAACTCAGCAGCTCCTGCTTTCCCCTCTCAGTGCCAGGGAATGAAGAGGACACCCAGAAAAACTCCTGGCACAGCTCATGGGCCACTGTCACCCCCAGCGGGCAGCACAGCCCATTCCAGATGTGCTGGGGATCCCAGGAATGCTGGAGATTCCAGATGTGCAGAGGATCCCAGCAGATCCCAGCTATGAGAGAATTCCACTGTGAGAGGATCCCAGCTGTGCACAGGATCCCAGCTGTGAAAGAATTCAGCTGTGCACAGGATCCCAGCAGATCCCAGCTGTGAGAGGATCCTGGCTGTGCGCAGAATTCCAGCTGTGCACAGAATTCCAGCTGTGAGAGGATCCCAGCTGTGCACAGGATCCCAGGAATGCTGGGGATTCCAGCTGTGCACAGGATCCCAGCAGATCCCAGCTATGAGAGAATTCCAGCTATGAGAGGATTCCAGCTATGAGAGAATTCCAGCTATGAGAGGATTCCAGCTATGAGAGAATTCCAGCTATGAGAGGATTCCAGCTGTGCGACAGAGATTCCAGCTTGTGAGAGTATCTTAGCTCTGCAGGGAATTCCAGCTGGGCACAGGATCCCAGGTATGCTGAGGATTCCAGCTGTGCAGAGAATTCCAGCTGTGAGAGGATCCCAGGAATGCTGGAGATTCCAGATGTGCAGGGAATTCCAGCTGTGCACAGAATCCCAGAAATGCTGGGGATCCCAGATGTGAGAAAATTCCAGCTGTGAGAGGATTCCAGCTGTGAGAGTATCCCAGGAATGCAGAGAATCCCAGCTGTGCACAGGATTCCAGCAGATCCCAGCTGTGCACAGGATCCCAGCTATGCACAGAATTCCAGCTGTGCACAGGATTCCAGCTGTGAGAGGATCCCAGCTATGTACAGGATTCCAGCTGTGCACAGAATCCCAGCTGTGCACAGAATCCCAGCAGATCCCACCTGTGCACGGGATCCCACCTATGCACAGAATTCCAGCTGTGCACAGGATTCCAGCTGTGAGAGGATCCTGGCGGTGCTGGGAATTCCAGCTGTGCACAGAATCCCATCTATGCACAAAATCCCAGTTGTGCACAGGATTCCAGCTGTGAGAGGATCCCAGCTGTGCACAGAATTCCAACCGTGCACAGGATCCCATCTATTCACAGAATTCCAGCTGTGAGAGGATCCCAGCTATGCACAAAATTCCAGCTGTGCACAGGATCCCATCTATGCACAGGATTCCAGCTGTGCACAGAATTCCAGCTGTGCTGGATATTTTTATGGGATGTGGGGAGCTCCAGGCAGCAGCACTTACATCAATGAGGTCGGACAGGTCGTGGATGTAATATTTGAACACCGAGGCGTTGGTGGCTTCCAGGGCCAGCAAATATTCATTTCTTGCTTTAATTGCCTTCAGCCTGTTTTCTGTGTACTTTGCCTGGCGCTGGAACACAACAAAAAAGCAGAATAAAACATTAAATATGAGAGAAACACTCTGAGGAACATCAGAAAACATCCAACAAATCTTACTCTGCTCACAGGGATTTTGTTCATTTGAATCCCAGCTTTGCCAAGACTCCAGGAATTGAAATGCAGATTAATTATTATCATTACATAGAATAATTATTAATTATTTAGATGGTTTTAAGCATTACTATACTGGGTTGGAAGTCCTAAAACAGTGGGATGGGGAAGATTTAGGGAGGAATGAAGGATCAGGGGGGGTTTAGGAAGTTCTGGGATGGGTCTGAGATGCACAAACTGCACCTCTGAGTGTCCTAAGGGAAACCTGGGGCTGGGTTTGACTCTATTTAACCTGAAAATTGAGTAAAACTGTACAAAAAATGATGAGTGGGATGGATGGGATGGGATGGGATGGATGGAGATGGGATGGGATGGATGGGATGGGTGGATGGGAGACAAAGAAATAAAACAAAATAAAATAAAAAACGAAATTGGGATCCATGGGATGGGATGGGAGACAAAGAAACAAAACAAAATGAAATAAAAATGAGATTGGGATAGGATGGGATGGGACGGGATGGGGGACAAAGAAACAAAACAAAATAAAAAAAAATGAAATTGGGATCCATGGAATGGGATGGGATGGGATGGGTAACAAAGAAAAAACAAAACAAAACAAGAGATTTTGGATGTGATGGAGGCAAAGAAAACAAAAAAAAAAAACAAAACAAAAATGAGATTTGGATGTGATGGGGGACAACGAAATAAAACAAAACAAAGAATGAGATCGGGATGTGATGGGGACAAAGAAACAAAAAAAAAAACAAAACAAAAAATGAGATTGGATGGGATGGGATGGATGGAGATGGGATGGGATGGGATGGGATGGGATGGGATGGATGGATGGGATCCATGGGATGGATGGATGGGGACAAAGAAACAACAAAATAAAAAAGAGATTTGGATGTGATGGGGACATGAAATAAAACAAAACAAAAAATGAGATTTGGATATGATGGGGGACAACAAAACAAAACAAAAAATGAGATTTGGATATGATGGGGGACAAAGAACAAAACTAAATAAAATAAAAAATGAAATTGGGATGGGATGGATGGGATGGGATTGGGGACAAAGAAACAAAAAAAACAAAACAAAAAATGAGATTGGGATGTGATGGGGCTCCTGTGAGAGGGGGAACTCGGTACCTTCTCCTTCATCTTCTCAATTTTCTTGACCGAGCTCCTCCGCACGTGCTTCTCCTCGAATTTGACGTTGGAGGTGGAGTCGGGCGAGCGCGGGGTCTGTTTGTCCTCCTGCTTCACCGATTTCCCAATCTGCTTCTCCTCCTGCTTCTCAGCCTCCTTCAGCTTGCTCTGGGCACTGATGCTGTCAGCGTTGTACATGTGGTAGGTTTTCATCACCTGCAGGGTGAGAGATGCGTTCAGAGCAAGTTTGGAACATCTGGAGCAGAAAAAAATACTCAGGAGAAGTTTCCAGAGCAGGAAAAAATAGGGCAGGAGGTGCCTGAGAGAGTCGGGAGGAATCTCACATCACTTTGGTTGTCAAAGGTTGAATTGTGGAAGATTTTCCTGCCAGGGGTAAGAGGAATCAGCAGGAATCACTCTGAAATTCCAGAAATGCTCCCCTGTCTGTGAAATTCCACTCAGCAGCCACTTCAGAGCCAGGGGAGCTTGGATGAGAAATGAATCTCAGCTCCTAAAATCTGTTTTTAGAGACAGATCTGTGTCCTTCCTGACACCACTCAAAAGTCGAGCCAATCACACCCTCAAATACAAAACCATTTCTGGAGCGCTGATTTCTCTGAATATTTGGCTTTGAGGCTCTAATTTTTCTGAATATTTGGCTTTGAGGCTCCAATTGTAATGAATTTTAATGAAAAAAATCCTTATAAATATTTTACTGATTGAGGAAATCTCAGGGAAGCCCCTGATATCCTATAACTCTGATTTTTACACCAAATTTCCCCACAGCTCAAAAACAACCCCGGATCACCTCGTGGAAGGAGGAAGATCAGAGCACCACCCTCGGTGTGGTGACCCCAAAAATCACTGAGGAAGGACAAAATAAAAAGCATTTTGAGCAGGCAAACCCCGAGTTCTGCTTTTAAATCACAGAACTGGCTGGGGAACAGCTGCAAAAAGCAGAATTTGTGTCAGACAAGGGGCTTTGCTGTTCATCCATGTGAGAGGAGTGAAATCCCCAAACAGCAGCAGAGCCCTTGGGAACAGGAGCCCATCTTCATCTTCCTCCTCTTCCTCGGTGTCCCCAGTGAATTTAAAGGGTTGGAAAAAATTTTCCAGATGAAAAAACTCATCTTCCACAAGATTTAAGGGGGAAAAACCCTTTAAAACTCTTTAAAATGCAATTTTTAAAGAGTTTTAAAATGCAATTCCCATTTGGAAGGGGAAGGGTGAGATCCTGGAGAAAATATCCACAGAATTCTTGCTCCTAGAAGAACAAAGCTCTGGACTCACTCTTTTTTATTTATTTTTTTTCCCCAATCCTGTCCCAGTCACCCTTTTATAAATGAGTTCATGCAAACTTCCCCGTTGCTGTAATATTTCTGAGTTAATTAATAATTCTGCTGAGGGACAAACAAGCTCAGGGGGTGCTTCTGCTGAAGTTTATATCCCAAAATCTGAAATTTTGGGTATTTTAGGGAATAATTCTCCCATTTCTGGCTCTTTTTGAAAGCAGCAAAGCCACAAACGAGCATGAGGGTGAGATCTTGGGGGAGAGTAAAACAACACAGGGACAGAGGGAAAAAAATGAGATTTTTAGAGCTTCTGAGGTGCCCACGAGCGTCTCAGTCCTGCTGGGAGAAATCCAACACTTGTGCCTGATGAGAGTCCAAGAAATGTGCTGCATTTACCGTGTAGAGTTCATTCAAAACCTTCATCAGATCCTCCTGGAGCTGCAGCCCCACTTCCTTACTCTGCAAAGAAAAAAAAGAAATGAAAATCAATTGGGGAAGGTGCTGGGAAGGAGAGGAAGTGAGTAAGGGGCAACCCCAAGGAATTCAGACTCAGTTAAACCCCAAATTTTGGGGTCACACTGCACCCAGAGCAATGTCCATAAACTGGAATTGCAGATGGGCACAGGCAGGAAAGATCTAGAGATGGAAATTTCTCGAAAACTTGAGATTTCAGGCCTGAAAATACAGAATTTTCCCATATTGTGTAGAAATTTTCACAGCAATGTTCCCATTTTCGTAGGAATTTTCCCATTTTCGTAGGAATTTTCTCATTTTCATAGGAATTTTCTCATTTTCATAGGAATTTTCTCATTTTCATAGGAATTTCCCCATTTTCATAGGAATTTTCTCATTTTAATAGGAATTTTCTCATTTTCATAGGGATTTTCCCATTTTCATAGGAATTTTCCCATTTTCATAGGAATTTTCTCATTTTCATAGGGATTTACCCTTTTCCATAGGAATTTTCCCATTTTCATAGGGTTTAACCTGCACCCCCAGCATCTCCTGCCCTTCTCCAGCCCAGGAGGCTGCTCTGAACCTGGAAAAGCACTCAGGGGAGTTATCCCAGGAATTATCAGGGATGTTTAATCTGCATCTCCAGCATCACCTGCCCTTCTCCACCCTCTCCCCACCCCAAAAGGCCTCTGTGAACCTGGAAAAGCATCAGGAGAACCCAAAAGAAATCATCCCGGAATTATCACAGATGTTTAACCTGCACCCCCAGCATCTCCTGCCCTTCTCCATCCTCTCCCCACCCAAAAAGTCTCTCTGAACCTGGAAAAGCACCAGGAGAACCCAAAAGAAATCATCCCAGGATCTCTGAGATGTTTAACCTGCACCCCCAGCATCTGCTGCCCTTCTCCCACCCAAGAGATTGCTCTGAACCTGTGAAAAGACCAGGAGACCCAAAGGAAATCACCCCCGACTCTCCGAGGTGTTTAATGCAAGATTCCAGCATCTCCTGCCCCTCCCCACCCCAAAAGGCCTCTGTGAACCTGGAAAAGCGTCAGGAGCACCCAAAGGAAATCATCCAGGATTATCCAGATGTTTAAGCTGCACCCCCAGCATCTCCTGCCCTTCTCCAGCCCAAGAAGCTGCTCTGAGCCCAGAAAGCACCCAGGAGAGTCATCCCAGGAGCTGTCAGGGATGTTAAACCTGCACCCCCAGCATCTCCTGTCCCTCTCCAGCCCAAGGAGGCTGCTCTGAACCTGGAAAAGCACCAGGAGAACCCAAAGGAAATCATCCCAGGACCTCTGAGATGTTTAACCTGCACCCCCAGCATCTCCTGCCCCTCTCCATCCTCTCTCCACACCAGGAGGCTGTTCAGAGGCTGGAAAAACAGCAGCAGCACCCAAGGAAATCCTCCCAGGAGCTCTCAAGGGTGTTTAACCTGCACCCCCAGCATCTCCTGCCCTTCTCCATCCTCTCCCCACCCCAGGAGGCTGCTCTGAGCCTGGAAAAGCACCAGCAGCACCCAAAGGAGTCACCCCACAATCTCTCAGGGATGTTTAAGCTGCACTCCCAGCATCTCCTGCCCCTCTCCATCCCCTCCCCACCCCAAAAGGCTGCTCTGAACCTGAATACACCAGCACACCAAAGGAGTCCACCCACGAGCTCTCAGGGATTTACCTGCATCCCCAGCACTCCTGCCCATCCCATCCTCTCCCACAGCAGATGCTGAACACACCAGCAGCACCCAAAGGAGTCACCCCAGGATCTCTGACATGTTTAACCTGCACCCCCAGAACCTCCTGCCCTCTCCAGCCCAGGAGGCTGCTCCGAATCTGGGAAAACAGCAGCAGCACCCAAAGGAGTCGTCCCACGAATTGTCAGGGGTGTTTAAGCTGCACCCCCAGCTTCTCCTGTCCCTCTCCAGCCCAAGAGATTGCTCTGAACCTGGAAAAGCACCAGGAGCACACCCAAAGGAGTCATCCCACAATCTCTCAGGGATGTGAAATTGCACCCCCAGCATCTCCTGCCCCTCTCCATCCTCTCCCCACACCAGGAGGCTGCTCTGAACCTGGAAAAACAGCAGCAGCACCCAGGGGAATCATCCCAAGAATTGTCAGGGGAGTTTAAGCTGCACTCCCAGCATCTCCTGCCCTTCTCCATCCTTCTCCTACCCAAGGAGGCTGCTCTGAACCTGGAAAAGCATCAGGAGCACCCAAAGGAAATCATCCCAGGAATTGTCACAGACGTTTAACCTGCACCCCCAGCATCTCCTGCCCTTCTCCAGGCCAGGAGGCTGCTCTGAATCTGGAAAAACAGCAGCTTCACCCAAGGAAATCCTCCCAGGAGCTGTCAGGGGTGTTTAACCTGCACCCCCAGGACCTCCTGCCCTTCCCCATCCTTCTCCCACCCCAAGAGGCTGCTCTGAGCCTGGAAAAGCACCAGCAGCACCCAAAGGAGTCACCCCACAATCTCTCAGGGATGTTGAACCTGCATCCCCAGCATCTCCTGCACCTTTCCATCCCCTCCCCACCCCAAAAAGCCTCTCTGAACCTGGAAAACCACCAGGAGAACCCAAAAGAAATCATCCCAGGAATGATCACAGATGTTTAACCTGCACCTCCAGCATCTCCATCCTCTCCCCACCCCAAAAGGCCACTCTGAGCCTGGAAAAGCACCAGCAGCACCCAGGGGAGTCACCCCACAAGCTCTCAGGGATGTTTAACCTGACCCCAGCAATCTCCTGCCATCCCACCTCTCCCACCCCAAAGGGCCTCTCTGAGCCCCCACCCCCAGGAACAGCCACCCCTTTGTGTCCCTGGGGTGGCTCTGTCCCCGTGCAGGAGGCTCTGCCACCCCTTTGGCTGCAGAACCATTCATTCCCAGCCCGGGCAGTGCCAGCTCCTCAACGGGCTCTTTGTTCCAGCCCTCCTCCCCTCCACCTCCCCTCTAATTTCATCAAGATGTTTTTGGGATCGCCTGTTCCGCATTCCAGCCGACATTAACGACTTCAGCTTCCAAATATTTGGGGGGGGATAATAAAGAGGAGAGCTCAGGAATTGCCAGCAGTGATTTCTGCCCTGGATCTGCAAAATCCTGAGCCCGAAAGAAGATGGGGTGGCATCAAAACAAAAAAAATTCCCTGGAGTTTTTACACCCAATTTCCAACTGATTTTTTTTGGTGCTTTCCCCAAAAACTCAGCCAGTAAAGGCTCAATCCACCCGTGGGTGAATGTTTAATGCACTGAGATAAGAGATTTTTATCGAATTTGCTGTTTCAAATTGTGTCAGGGAATTGGAACGCGAATCTGCTGATTCTGAACCCGCTCAGTGACAGCTTTTTAAAAGTAATAATTAAATAAATCAAGGTAGGGAAAAAAAAAATTAAATATTTCCATGTTTTTTCAAGCAATAGGAATGTGGGTAAGGATGATGGCAGAGGAGGGGGATGAAGCACAAACTCTGCACTTCCCTCCTGCCCAAAATAAAGCACGAACAGGGTTTTGCCCTGGTTTATAAACTTAAATTTTCAGGTTCCAGCCAAACTGGGATAATCTGAATTTATCAATGCAAAATCCCCCATCGCTGTAATATTTTTGAGTTAATTAATAATTCTGCTGAGGGACAAAAAAGCTTCTGCTGAAGCCATGTTTATATCACAAAATCCTTGGGAACATCCTCTTCCTCTTCCTCCTCTTCCTCAGTGCATTTACAGGGAAGGAGAAAGTTTTCCAGATGAAAATCTCGCCCTCCACAAGAGGAATTTTTGCGTCCATTTTTACACCACTTTTTACCAATTTTTTCACCAATTTTTTCACCATTTTTTGCATTATGCACAAATATTATTGCACATTATTTGCAGCTAATTATTCTGTACAATTTATCAATTTTTCGCCACATTGGTAAACCATTTTGCACCAATTTTGCCAATTTTCATTTTTAACCAATTTTAACCAATTTGCACCAATTTTTTTTACCATTTGTACAATTTACACGATTTCACTAATTTTTGCCAATTTTACTAATTTTGCACCCAATTTTGTACCATTCCACTGCTCCCGCAGCTCAGGAGGCCTCCAGTCAAACAGCACAGCAGATCTCCTCAGCCAAACTCTCCATATCAGCTGCTGCCAGATAACAAGGGATGCATTTTTGGTTTTTGCACCAATTTTTGCGCCAATTTTTGCACCATTTTTTGGGCCAATTTTTGTACCAATTTTTGTGCCAATTTTCCAATTTTGTACCAATTTCTTAATTTTAACCAATTTTTGTACAATTTTCATGCAATTTATATTGTCCAATTTTTTCACCAATTTTTTGCACCATTTTTTGCACCAATTCCCGCAGCTCAGGGAGGCTCCAGTCAAACAGCACAAGCAGATCCTCCTCAGCCAAACCTCTCCTTTATCAGCTGCTGCCAGATAACAGAGGATGCAATTTTTGGTTTTAACCACCCAGCACAAGTGGAACAGCAACCAAACACCTGATCTGGCTTTCAGCCAGCCCAATATTCCTGGCAAAAACCCAAACAAATCTGGGATTTAGCAACAAATGCCCTTTTGTTCGCACAAATTCATCAGGAATTTGCCCTCGACCTGGGAGAACAACCAGAGATGGATTTTGTTGTTGATTAATTATTTATTTGTTTTTATTCCAAACCCTGCTGTCCAAAATCCGGCATGAACGGGGTTTTTTTTATAAAATAAAATATCAATTTCCACTTTCTGCTTTGGCACAGCGTTTTCCAGGCCACCTTGTTGAAATTCAGTGAGGAGATTACTCCTCCTTTGGAGGGATTAGAGGAATTGAGGAGTAACTGCCACTCAATAATCCCATGTAAGTATCTAATCAGCCCTAATGTCATTACCAGAAAGTTTTAAAAGGTCAAAAAGGCCTCGTGATTTGGGAAGGAGGATTCTTCCTCTCTGGGTGAGTTTAAAAAAAATATTAAAAAGTAAAAAAAAAAAGAAAAAAAAAAAGAAAAAAAAAATAAAAAAAGTAAAAATAAAAAGATTTAAGAGAGACAGAATGGAGAAGTGGAATGGATTTTTTTATCCTCTATTAAAAACTTGAGGAAAGCAGGAGGGAGGGAACAGCAGTGAGTTTTGCTCTCCCAGTGAAATCCCAGCCACAAAAAGCTGCAGGAGCAGGGCAGAGGCATCCTGAGGATGCTGACACCAAACATCACCCACAATATTCGCATTTTTCATTTCCCAGCAGCCCAAACAAACTTTTCACAGGCTGCTTTCAGCAATGAAAACAACAGACAGAAGGTAAAAAATACCTGAAAATCCTCTCTCTCCAGCTTTTGA
>VKON01001375.1:123013-135877 GCA_009741485.1 Malurus cyaneus samueli
GGGGAATTTTTTTTGGGATGGGATGGGATGGGATGGGAGGTGGGATGGGATGGGAATGGGATGGATGGGATGGGATCCATGGGATGGGATGGGATGGGGGACAAAAGAAACAACAAAATAAAAAAAAGATTTGGATGTGATGGGGGACAATGAAATAAAACAAAACAAAAAATGAGAATTTGGATATAAATGGGGGAAACAAAACAAAACAAAAATGAGATTTGGATATGATGGGGGACAAAGAAACAAAACTAAATAAAATAAAAAATGAAATTGGGATGGGATGATGGGATGGGATTGGGCACAGAAACAAAAAAAAAAAAACAAAGACAAAAAATGAGATTGGGATTGTGATGGGGCTCCTGTGAGAGGGGGAACTCGGTACCTTCTCCTTCATCTTCTCAATTTTCTTGACCGAGCTCCTCCGCACGTGCTTCTCTCGAATTTGACGTTGGAGGTGGAGTCGGGCGAGCGCGGGGTCTGTTTGTCCTCCTGCTTCACCGATTTCCCAATCTGCTTCTCCTCCTGCTTCTCAGCCTCCTTCAGCTTGCTCTGGGCACTGATGCTGTCAGCGTTGTACATGTGGTAGGTTTTCATCACCTGCAGGGTGAGAGATGCGTTCAGAGCAAGTTTGGAACATCTGGAGCAGAAAAAAATACTCAGGAGAAGTTTCCAGAGCAGGAAAAAATAGGCAGGAGGTGCCTGAGAGAGTCGGGAGGAATCTCACATCACTTTGGTTGTCAAAGGTTGAATTGTGAAGATTTTCCTGCCAGGGGTAAGAGGAATCAGCAGGAATCACTCTGAAATTCCAGAAATGCTCCCCTGTCTGTGAAATTCCACTCAGCAGCCACTTCAGAGCAGGGAGCTTGGATGAGAAATGAATCTCAGCATCCTAAAATCTGTTTTTAGAGACAGATCTGTGTCCTTCTGACACCACTCAAAAGTCGAGCCAATCACACCTCAAATACAAAACCATTTCTGGAGCGCTGATTTCTCTGAATATTTGGCTTTGAGGCTCTAATTTTTCTGAATATTTGGCTTTGAGGCTCCAATTGTAATGAATTTTAATGAAAAAAATCCTTATAAATATTTTACTGATTGAGGAAATCTCAGGGAAGCCCCTGATCATCCTATAACTCTGATTTTTACACCAAATTTCCCCACAGCTCAAAAACAACCCCGGATCACCTCGTGGAAGGAGGAAGATCAGAGCACCACCCTCGGTGTGGTGACCCCAAAAATCACTGAGGAAGGACAAAATAAAAAGCATTTTGAGCAGGCAAACCCCGAGTTCTGCTTTTAAATCACAGAAACTGGGCCTGGGGAACAGCTGCAAAAAGCAGAATTTGTGTCAGACAAGGGGCTTTGCTGTTCATCCATGTGAGAGGAGTGAAATCCCCAAACAGCAGCAGAGCCCTGGGAACAGGAGCCCATCTTCATCTTCCTCCTCTTCCTCGGTGTCCCCAGCTGAATTTAAGGGTTGGAAAAAATTTTTCCAGAATGAAAAAACTCATCTTCCACAAGATTTAAGGGGGAAATAACCCTTTAAAACTCTTTAAAATGCAATTTTTTAAAGAGTTTTAAAATGCAATTCCATTTGGAAGGGGAAGGGTGAGATCCTGGAGAAAATATCCACAGAATTCTTGCTCCTAGAAGAACAAAGCTCTGGACTCACTCTTTTTTATTTATATTTTTTTCCCCAATCCTGTCCAGTCACCCTTTTATAAATGAGTTCATGCAAACTTCCCCGTTGCTGTAACATTTCTGAGTTAATTAATAATTCTGCTGAGGGACAAACAGCTCAGGGGGTGCTTCTGCTGAAGTTTATATCCCAAATCTGAAATTTTGGGTATTTTAGGGAATAATTCTCCCATTTCTGGCTCTTTTTGAAAGCAGCAAAGCCACAAACGAGCATGAGGGTGAGATCTTGGGGGAGGTAAAACAACACAGGGACAGAGGGAAAAAAATGAGATTTTTAGAGCTTCTGAGGTGCCCACGAGCGTCTCAGTCCTGCGGGAGAAATCCAACACTTGTGCCTGATGAGAGTCAAGAAATGTGCTGCATTTACCGTGTGAGTTCATTCAAAACCTTCATCCAGATCCTCCTGGAGCTGCAGCCCCACTTCCTTACTCTGCAAAGAAAAAAAGAAATGAATCAATTGGGGAAGAGTGCTGGGAAGCAGAGAGAAGTGAGTAAGGGGCAACCCCAAGGAATTCAGACTCAGTTAAACCCCAAATTTTGGGGTCACACTGCACCCAGAGCAATGTCCATAAACTGGAATTGCAGATGGGCACAGGCAGGAAAAGATCTAGAGATGGAAAGTTTCTCGAAAACTTGAGATTTCAGGCCTGAAAATACCAGAATTTTCTCCATATTGTGTAGAAATTATTCACAGCAATGTTCCCATTTTCGTAGGAATTTTCCCATTTTCGTAGGAATTTTCCCATTTTCGTAGGAATTTTTCCATTTTCAGTAGGAATTTTCCCATTTTCGTAGAGATTTTCTCATTTTCGTAGGAATTTCCCCATTTTCATACAGGAATTTTCTCATTTTTAGGAATTTTCCCATAGGATTTCGCTATTTTAGAGAATTTTCCCATTTTCAGAATTCTATTTTTGGATTAACTTTTCCGATTCCCATTTTCGTAGGAATTTTCCCATTTTCGTAGGAATTTTCCCATTTTCGTAGGAATTTTCTCATTTTCATAGGAATTTAACCACTTATTCGCATAGGGAAAGATTTTTGTCTCCGCCATTTTCAGGTGGAGGTTAACCACTGCCTACGTCCAGCAACTCGCCTGCTGTGGCGTATTCTTCTATCAAGCCGGAGGTCGAATAGCACTCTGAACTTGGTACATAGCAACTCAGGGGAGTTATTCTGAAGGTCCAGGCAGGATTGTAACACAGCCGTAGTTAGAATCTTCAGTATTTCCAGCATCAACCTGCCCTTCTCATCCTACCACCATCGAGGAGTCGACCGCAACCACCTCTGCCACCAAGGAAGAGCACTTCTGTGAAAATGGAAATCATAAGGTCATGGCAGGGAGTGTAAACGCCAAAATAGATATAATCCGATGCCACACACGCGGTTAATTCTATCTACAGATGTTTAGGGAGCCTCGACCACCCCTGTTAGTAGTCTGGTGGTGTACATCTCCTGCTATCTCATCCTCTCTCCTGGCGACGGCAAAGATCTACCTCTGAATCCTGGAAAACCGCACCAGGAACCAACAATGTATCAATCCATCCCAGGATCTCTGGAGATGTTTAATTTCCTGCTCACCTCTTCTGCATACTGCTGCCCTTCTTCACCAACCGAGATGATGCTCTGAACACTGAGGAAAGAACCAAAGGTAAGTCTAACCGAAGCAGGAAAGAGTCACCCCACCTATGGATCTAGGAGGACGCTCGTGCAGGGGTGATTTAATTCTGCAATTTACATCCAGCATCTACTGCCCTCCCGCACCTCCAGCCAAGGATGTGTGCTCTGTGAACCTGTTAAAAGCGTCAGGGATGCAACCGGCAGGAAATCATGTACCCAGGACATATCGACAGATGTTTAAGCTGTGTCTCCCCCAGCTATTCTACTAGCCTTCTCCCAGCCCTAAGATAGCCTGCCTCTGAGCCCTCACGATAAGGCGAGGCGACCAGGAGAGTCATCCCAGGAGCTGTCAGGGATGTTAAACCTGCACCCCCAGCATCTCCTGCCCTTCTCCATCCTTCCCCAACCCAAGGAGGCTGCTCTGAGGCTGGAAAAGCAGCAGCACCCAAAGGAAATCATTCCAGGATCTCTGAGATGTTTAACCTGCACCACCAGGATCTCCTGCCCCTCTCCATCCTCTCCCCACAGCAGATGAGAAGGCTGGTTCGAGAGTGGGCGGTGGAGGAAAACCAGCAGCAGCACCCAGAGACCCCGCGAGGAGCTCGCAGGGGAGGATGCATAGCCTTGCACCTCCGTAGCAGCATCTTCTCCTGCGCGCGTACTCCATCCTCTCAGTTGCCCTTATCTTGCCGCAGCGGAAGTGCTCTGTAGGCCTGGAAAAAGACACCAGCAGCCCACCCAATAGGAGTCATCACAATCTCTTCTGATGGGGCTGTTTTATGACAGATGCACTCCCCAGCATCTCCTGACCCCTCTCCATCCCCCCCCCACCCCAAACAAGCGCTGCTCTGAACCTGAAATACCACCAGCAGCACCCAAAGGAGTCCACCCACGAGCTCTCAGGGATGTTAAACCTGCACCCCCAGCATCTCCTGCAATGCACTTCTATACTCTTCCCATATTGCCTCACTCACCCCACAGGCCGAGTGACACAATAGGACCACGACGAGGACCAGAGCAGTACACGCCAGGCCAGTGACAGTCCAAGCGCGCGCCCAGGTATGGCGCTGAACATGTTTTAGGGCCTGTTGCGAATCCTCCCAGAAATTCCTCGTGCCCCGCATTCCCTTCCATGTCGCCGTAGGCTTAGCACTCGAATTGGCTCGGGAAAAAACAGGCAGCAGCACCCATCGAACTAGGAGAGTTCGTAACCACATGATCAAATTGGATGTACATTAAGCTGCATCAATGCCATTTCAACGAAAGCAGTTCTCTGTTGACCTTATCCAGACCTCAAAGAGATTGCTTCTGAACCTGGAAGCACAGGAAGCACACCCAAAGGAGTACATCCCCATCTCATCATTCTCTATAACCGAATACCCGTGTAAGGCGCCTCACGGAATATCATTGGGAACCAGACTCCCGCGATGTTCATCAACAATTTTCCTCATTTTTTATATCCACCATAAGTGGGGAGGAAAGATGTAGAATATCTAGGCCACCCCAGCTCATCTCCGCGCCGGTTTCCTCATCGACCTAACTCTTCTCCACGACCGATCTTAACACGCGCAGGCGCATGCTGACAAATCCTCTTTGGAACACAGCACCGACTAGCACACGAGGAGATCATCACGCGGGATGGCAGGGGACGTTTAAGCTCGCACAATCATCACAGATCTCTTAGGCTATCTCCTGCCTTCTCTACTCCATCCTTCCTCCTACCAAGGAGGCTGAGCTCCAGCTGACCCTGGGATTTAGCATAGGAGCACCCCAAAGGAGGTTTATATCATACACTCAGGAATATGTACAAGACGTTTAACGCTGTACCCACGTTCATTATACCTGTCCTCTTGCTCCCATGCCAGGAGCTGCTCTGAATCTGGAAAACAGCTATATGCTTCCACCCTAAAGGAGAATTTCACCCAGGAGCTGTCATGAGTTAGTGTTTAACACCTGCACCTCCCAGGACCTCCTGGCTTACTCCATTCCTTTACTTCTTGGCGCACACCCGGGAGCACTTGGGCTCCTGGGTAGCCTGGAAAAGCAACCAGCAGCAACCCAAAGGAGTTCACCCCACAAATCATCTTCAGGGATTTTTGCAACGCGATGCATACACCGGGCAGGTCATCTCTGGCAAAATCCTTTTTTTCCTTATACATAGTTCTCTCCCACCAGTCCAACTAGTCTGAAGAGGTGACTCTCTCGAGTCCAGTGAGAAAACTCACGCACGGAGAACCCGAGAAGAATGAAAACTCATCCCCAGGTAATGATCAAGAGAATGATATTTAAACTCACTCCCTAGCCACTCTATTCTGACGCATCATCCAATCGCCGCACCTCCATACGAACCCCAAAAGGCCACTCTGAACCTGGAAAAGCACCAGCAGCACCCAAAGGAAATCACCCCAGGAGCTCTAAGAGGTGTTTAACCTGCACCACCAGCATCTCCTGCCCTTCTCCATCCTCTCCCCACCCCAAAAGGCCTCTCTGAGCCCCCACCCCCAGGAACAGCCACCCCTTTGTGTCCCTGGGGTGGCTCTTCTGTCCCCTGTGGCAGAGGCTCTGACACTGCACTTTGGACATGCGAGGAACCATTTCATAATCCCAGACCCTGTTGCGGAGGCTAATGCCGATCTCTGCATCACCTGGGTTTACGTCTTATGTGTATCACAATTCCCATAGCCGGACTTTCTATCACCGCTACAATGGTCTAACCTGTTCAACCCATCTAGTTATTTCATCAAGATGTTTTGGGCATCTTGCTTGCTCGTGCGATTGGCCGCATTCCAGTCCGGACAGTTTAACGAGGCTTTCAGTCTTCCCAAATAATTGTGGGGGGGGATAATAAGAAGGCAGGAGCTAGCTCAGGTTGTATATAGTAGCCACCTTCCTAGGGCTCAGTGATTTCTGCCTGGATACTATGTCAAAACAATCACCCTCGAGGCGCAGAAAGGCAAGATTTGGGGTGGCATCCAATAACAAAAAAATTCCTGGAGTTCTGTTTACTCAATCGCGTTCTTATGTTTTCAATCTTCCAATCTAGATTGATGTTTGGATGAGCTGTGCTCTTTGTCTATCTCTCGCATGAACAGAACTCTTCTTCGTTAGGTCCAGTAAAGGCTCAATCCACCCGTGGGTGAATGTTTAATGCACTGAGATAAGAGATTTTTATCGAATTTGCTGTTTCAAATTGTGTCAGGGAATTGGAACGCGAATCTGCTGATTCTGTGACAGCATCAGAGTCCTGCAGCTTTTTAAAAGTAATAATTAAAATATATCGGTGGGGATGATTAAAAAGGGTTAAAGTATTTGTTCAGTACGATAGTGTGCTTAAGTCATATTATTGGAAATGTGGGTGAAGGCTAGAAGGCTTAGTGGAAGATAGGACGAATTGAAGCACAAACTGACTCTGCTTAGCCTGCCACACTCCATTGCACTGTCCCGTTATAATTAGACTAGCAAGATGCGAGCGAACATTTAGGATTATGCCCTGGTTTATAAAACTTAAATTTTTCAGGTTTCGAGCGATAGATTTCTGAGGAAGAAGTCAACTTCTTCTAAATGCTAAAATCCGCCCAGGATCTATGCTTGGACTATATGATGTGGGTACATTATAGTTTAATACACGTCTGTCTGGTTTGAGCAAAAGAAGCTTCTTGCTGTATATGTACGATTCAGTTCTTATCAGTCCTATCGATAGATAAAATCTGTTGGGAACATTCTTTCCTCATTATTGCTCTCATATCTGCCTCTATTACCTCAATGCATATTATGCATATGGAGGGAAGGAGATAAGTTGTGCAAGACTGTAGAGAAATGTCTACGAGCTCTTCACTCTTTCAGCGGAAGGAGGACATTTTTGACGTCGGGCGCAGTTTAAAACAAACGCCTTGTGATGCTAGTTCAATTATCAACTGCGAGATTTTCTAATCACCAATTCCGTTTGCAAGACACCTTTTACATATTATTGCAATACATTTATTTGCTATATGTCTATTCTTCTTCTTGCGCTGAACAATTTTTCTTAATATTTGTAACCATTTTTATCAATTTTTGGCGCCAATCTTGGTACCAATTTAGGTTATTGCGCACAATGTACCTTTTGCACCCAATTTTTGCCCAATTTTTACACCAATTTTTACCAATGGATATACTCTATTGCACCAATTTTGTAACCAAATTATTTAACTCCGGACATGTAGAGATATTCCAATTGGTCTTTATTCAATCAGATTAGAATAATGCTTCACATTATATGAGTGAGTATCTGTGCAGAAATATACTTCTTAACTAATTGGTGCTTAAGCTTATACAAGAGTTGTTTATCTTTGTACCAATTCCCACGCTCCTCGCAGCAACCTGGAGGGCTAACGCAGCGGAGAGAACAGCGTCTATTAGCGAAGAATAGTCCATTCATAAGTTCCAAACCTACCATTTATCAGCTAGATACGCTTAGATTTATTTATCCACGAGGAATCTGCATCTTTTTGGTTTTGCACAGCCAATTTTGTATCTATTTTTTTTTGCTGGGAGGACCGCAATATTATGCCTGTTGCGCAGTATTGAGCATTAGAGCGCACCAATATAATATTAGCGCGGAGCCACGTTATTTGTGCCATTTTGTCGTAATCCAAACTACTCAGTGCCATCCATTAGAGAACATTTTGCGCCATTTTTTGTGCCAATTTTTACCAATTTTCCCATTTAGCGTTTGCAGCCCCAATTCTAATTCACAATTCTGGAGGTGTTTCCTACTCGGGCCTAACAATTTTACCAAATTACTCTGTGTATAATTACTCTTACACCAATCACTGTGCACCCACCAGGATGTATTTTGTATCCATCATGGTTTGTCTTACCACTAAATTCGTAATTTGGCACTCATCTTTTCCGAGCACGACTTTCCCACTGCGGCGTACTTCGCAGCTCAGGCCGTATGTCTGCTCACTCAATCTAGAAGCTACCAATGCAGTAATCCCTCGCACGTCAGCCAAATCTCTCCATTATCAGCCCTGCCTTCGCCCCTAGGCAATAACAGAGGAGCAATTTAGTTTTGGTCTTTGCACCAATTTTTTGCCCATGCCATATTTTCCTTGTACTGTTGATCTTGCCTATTTTGTATTTTATTGTGTCCAACTCTATGGTGTAGCGCAATTTTTGTGGCCCGCCCCCCGGAGGAATTTCTTCTTTTTTCCACCAATTTCTCTGTGTACACACAAATTGCTGGGTTCATTTTTGTACCAATTTTTGTACCAATTTTTTCACCAATTTTCACTAATTTTTGTGCCAATTTTTACCAATTTTTGCACATTTTTGCACCAATTCCCGCAGCTCAGGGAGGCTCCAGTCAAACAGCACAAGCAGATCCTCCTCAGCCAAACCTCTCCCTTTATCAGCTGCTGCCAGATAACAGAGGATGCAATTTTTGGTTTTAACCACCCAGCACAAGTGGAACAGCAACCAAACACCTGATCTGGCTTTCAGCCAGCCCAATATTCCTGGCAAAAACCCAAACAAATCTGGGATTTAGCAACAAATGCCCTTTTGTTCGCACAAATTCATCAGGAATTTGCCTCGACCTGGGAGAACAACCAGAGATGGATTTTGTTTGATTAATTATTTATTTGTTTTTATTCCAAACCCTGCTGTCCAAAATCCGGCATGAACGGGGTTTTTTTTATAAAATAAAAAATCAATTTCCACTTTCTGCTTTGGCACAGCGTTTTCCAGGCCACCTTGTTGAAATTCAGTGAGGAGATTACTCCTCCTTTGGAGGGATTAGAGGAATTGAGGAGTAACTGCCACTCAATAATCCCATGTAAGTATCTAATCAGCCCTAATGTCATTACCAGAAAGTTTTAAAAGGTCAAAAAGGCCTCGGCGTGATTTGGGAAGAGAGATCTCTCTCTCTTGGGTGAGTTTAAAAAATTTTAAAAAGTAAAAAAAAAGTAAAAAAAAAAAAAGTAAAAAAAATAAAAAAAAAAGAAAAAAGGTTTAAAAGTAAAAAAAGAAATTAAGAGAGACAGAATGGAGAAGTGGAATGGATTTTTTTATCCTCTATTAAAAACTTGAGGAGAAGCAGGAGGGAGGGAACAGCAGTGAGTTTTGCTCTCCCAGTGAAATCCCAGCCACAAAAAGCTGCAGGAGCAGGGCAGAGGCATCCTGAGGATGCTGACACCAAACATCACTCACAATATTCTGCATTTTTCATTTCCCAGCAGCCCAAACAAACTTTTCACAGGCTGCTTTCAGCAATGAAAACAACAGACAGAAGGTAAAAAATACCTGAAAATCCCTCTTCTCCAGCTTTGAAACAGCAGAAATAACTCCCCAGCTCAGGAAGGGCAGAGAAATGACTTTTTTAAGTTCAAAGTGCAATAATTCAAGGTGTGGGGCAGCAGATGCTGCAGCCCTGCAGGGAGCAGGAACCACCTGAGCTGCAGCTCTGAGCTGTCAGGTTGAGTTCTTTCCACTGCAGGAACAAATCCCAACCAGAAAAACCCTCCCCAGAATGGCAGGGTTAAAAAAAAAAAAAAAAAAAAAAAAAAAAAAAAATCCACCTTCCTCCCCAGGTAGAAACCGAGGGGACAAAATGGGTAAAAACCAAATAAAAGAGGCCTCAGCTCCATTTTCTCCTTTTCCCAGGTAAGGATGATACATCTTTTTATTATCCACCACAGCAGGAATTCTCCCTAATTTTTTTTTACAGCAATTTCTCCCTGGCAGACAGAATTCTGTCTTTAAGAGGCTGTCTTTAACTAATATTCAGAGTCAGAATTCTGTCTTTAAAGGGCTGTTCTTGATTAATGCCCAGAGTCAGAATTCTGTCTTTAAAGGGTTGTTCTTGACTAATGTTCAGAATTAGAAATCTGTCTTTAGAGAGATGCTCTTAACAAATTTTCAGAGTCAAAATTCTGTCTTTAGACAGCTGCTCTTGACAAATATTCAGTCAGAATTCTGTCTTTAAAGAGTGTTCTTGATTATCAGAGATCAGAATTCTGTCTTTAAAGGGCTGTTCTTGACAAATATTCAGAGTCAGAATTCTGTCTTTAAAGGGTTGTTCTTGACTAATATTCAAATCAGAATTCTGTCTTTAAAGAGCTGTTCTTGACAAATATTCAAAGTCAAAATTCTGTCTTTAGACAGCTGCTCTTGACAAATATTCAGTCAGAATTCTGTCTTTAAAGAGATGTTCTTGACAAATATTCAGAGTTGGAATTCTGTCTTTAAAGAGCTGTTCCTGACTAATGTCCAGAGCTGGAGAACTGGAACATTTCTGCTCATTTAATTAAATTTTCAACATCCACACAAAACAGGAGCAGGTTAAGAGGAAAAAAAAAACCCACGGCTTAATTTAGACCAACAAAATGGCAGCTGAGAAAAATAACTGAAAAACTCAAAGGAAAATCAAGCACAAAGAGGGAAAAAAAAAATCCCCCAATACACTGAGCCATAAAGAGAAATATTTGGAATGTTTTTTTTTTTAGAAGAACCAAATGAAATTTCTGAGCTGCAGCACTCAGTTACCTTCTTGAAGAGGCGGCCCGAGTCCTCGCTGACCTGCACGAAGCGGGGGATGATGTTGTTGAGATAAATGTCACTGAGGGTGGTGTGGTCCCTGCTCTCCCTCTTCACCTGGTTGAGCAGCAAATTCCAGCAGTTCACAGGGGACAGCACGTTCTGATCCTTCCTGCAGGGACACAAAAAGCTGGGAATCAGGGAAAGGAATTTTTAACAGAAAAAAAAGAGTGACACAGCACTGGAATGGTCTGCTCAAAAATGGGGTGGACTCACCATGTGTTAAATAAAAATTGGATGTGGGGCTGGGTTGAGTTTTGGACTTGGTTGTTTGCTGGTGGTGATTTTCCCAGCTAAATGTAGATATTCCAGGCAGAAATGAGAAAAGGAAATTTGCTTCAAACCTCCCAGGCAACCTCTAAAACTCCACCCAGGTGAAGTTTTAAAGCACCCCTGGAACAGCAGCTTCTCCCAGCACCGTTTTCCCAACACAGAGCAGGAATTCCACAAAAGAACCTTTCCAGCCCTAAGCACGGAGCAAACTGAGATTCCCATTCATCATTTCAACCCTGAAAGGAGCTGGAAAAGGAACTCTGCTCCCAGGGAAGGAATGGAAAATGGAAGGGAAATATCGATAGGGACGAGTGGGTATAAGCTCCATTCCCACCCATTCTGCAGAATGACAGTCCCTTTTCACCCTGGAAAGCTAAAACTGATCAGATCAACCCAAAACCTTTAAAATGTGGGTACAAACTTCCCCAAAACGCTGCTGCCTTCACACTGACAACAACTTTTGCTGTCAAACCTCCCCTGTGAGGAGGAGCAGCAGGAAGAGGATGCTCCATCCATGTTCCTCTCAATCCCCGTTTCCCCGGTGTGAAAATGAGGTGAGGATAATGAGGATTTGGTTTGGGTGACCCTAAATGCCAGCAGATCACACAGATCTGTGTCTGGGAGCAGCAACAGGAAGCTGTGCACAGATTTTTTTTTTTCAGGAACCACAAACTCTGAAGTTCTGCGGTTTCCCGGGCGTTATCTCCATCGGGTCCTGCGCAACTTCCACTTCAAAGGTTTCAGCTGGGTCCCAGAAAGATCAGAAGGGGAGATTGAGGTTGGAGGATGGAAAAGGTCTTAATTAAATTACTCATTCATATAAGGGACTCGCAGACAACACAAGATTTATCTGCTGGAAGGGAAGGAGGGCAGAGCGAGGGATGGCAGCGACACTGAGCTGGGAATGGCGAGGAACAGCAGCAAAATTTGATTTATTTTCTGTTTGGGGAAGAATTTGGGGAAAAATTCATTTAGAATTAATTTAAACTGCAGAAGTTTTGACCAGAGTGGAACAGAATCCTGCAGGATTTGCAGGGAGAGGGGCTGGTGCTGCTCAGGCTCCTGATTTCACTTCCACGAGGAGCAGATTGCTCCTGCCAGAAAACACCTTGGTCTTGGATGTGTTATCCCTGTGGGGTCTGAGTCCCAAATGTCCAAGTTACCAAATAGACTAAAAAAAAAACCCCAAACATAAATATTAATAAATAAAAATCTTAAAATCTTAAAAATCTAAAACCACTGGCACAAATCAGGATAGGAACCTTGGGTTTCCATAAGGAGCACAAGATGAAGGAATGAGTCAGATGAGAATGAAAATGTTATGAAAGAGAAATTCCCTGGACATTCCCAAAATCCCAGAGCAGTTCACTCTGCAAACCTTCAGAGCAGAGATTTCATTGCTCCTCTAAACATTCTTTCAAACCTCTCTGAATTTTGTCACTCTGGCACGAGAGGTCACAAATCCACCAACCAAGGTGAGACTGGGATTGCTGAGATGATGAAAAACAGCACAAAATTCCTCCCTGAGGTTTTTTAGATCATTATTTTATCTATTCCATTGCTTCACATTACAGTACCCTGGCTCCTCTGCAGTATCGGACAAGGAGAGGTCACGTGAAATCTGAAATGCTTTATAATTGCATTTTACCCACATACATATACGTTCTCCAGGTGAATTTGGGTTACTTGATG
>VKON01001375.1:135902-156531 GCA_009741485.1 Malurus cyaneus samueli
ACACTTAGCCAAATCGCTCAGCATGGAATACGGAGGGGCGGGAAGCGCGGGATGCTTTAGAGGGTCACTGTACTTGGGTTATATGCTTGATTAAAGGCTTTATACGTCTGAAAAAGGCTTCAATTCTGCACCAGTTCGGTTTTTCGGTTTAGCGGGGTCTGTACGAATGACACTTACTGACAAAACTTTGTTGTACCTCCGGGAACACTTGTTAGGCGAAGTCGGTGTCAACTGTTTTCCTTTTGTGATGGATTCGTTTACAAATACAATAATTATTCTTTTGCGTGTGCTGGAACCTGCTACAGAAAGATGCCAACAGACACCCTCGCGTATGGGAAGACTAAACATATATGCACAACATATTCATTATATAGTTTTCTCCCGGGAGAAATTATCAGTGGGAAAACGCCGAAGTGTTACAAGCTTACAAACGTGGAAAGGACAAGCGCGCTTTGCCCATGTCCAGAAAGAGCAAAGCCCGAGCCTGCTGCGGGGTTACCCGGGGCTCTGCGGCCCGCCCGAGCCGCAGACCGAAACCACACCGGGGCGGGTCGGGGGCTCGAGTGCCCCAGAGAGCTGCCGTCCGCCTACCGCAACAGCCGGGCGGTGGCTGCAGCAGAGATTCCCTCCGGGAAGACCGTGGACGCTGAGATCTCCCACAGCGCGGCTGCATAAACTGTGACGCGGCTAGTCCGCTTCTCCACGCTGTAACTCACACTTTTATATTCTCTTACTTTCCTGGTTTGCAAAAGTAAATAGCCATGGCCCCAGTGAGAATGACCAGGCCAGCCCTCCAGCACCGCAGCAGCCAGGGGCTGATTCTGAATTGTATAAGCCAGGCGCCAAGGCGTTCCGCCACGCGGGAGATGCGGACACGCACGGCGGCGGGGGCTAAAGCGGGCACGGCGGTTCACTGTGCCGGTCGGGGGTAAATCGCCTCTTACAAATCCCGTGGCTCTGAGGGACGCCTCGGACTGAGACGTAGCGAGGCAAACCAGAACTTTAGCTGCGAATCCCGTAGTGTCACTATAATGACGCGCATTACAACAGTAATAATGTAATCAGGTCTGTCCAGCCGCAGTCGGGTGCGGGGAGCCGAAGGTATTTTGTAAGCCCTTGTTTCCTCCACTGCTCGTTGCCCAGAGCGTCCAGGAGCGCGCGGACCGGCCCTTACCCGGTCGTGGGAGGCGGAGTCCGGAGAGCACGGAGGGAAGCAGGTGCCCTCGGCAGCGAGGGGTCCTGGCGAAAACACTCCCAGGAAAAATATAATACACGCAACAGAAGAGTCAGCGGAGTTATTATCCTTTTTCAATTCATTTTTTACTTAAAAACGCAATGGAATTATCATTATGAAAGGAGGAAGAAATAAAGATTGGCTCTCAAGCGTTCATTTTACCTCCCTCTATCGCCTCCTGGGATCGATTGGAAGTAATCCTGACGGACGAAGATGAATTCGCCGTTACTGGATTTGTGTGCATGTTAGAGAATACGTTATGATATAATGCAAGTGAGCAATATCAAGAACATAGCTTAGGAACGAATGAAACACGAAGCGATTACCGAGAAAAAAGAGAACAGCAGCTTTTCCGGGCAGAGCACGAATCAACTCAAAAGCAAAACTTTGCCTAATTCCGAACGGTTTGTAACTTGGAAGGCCCCACCCCACCACCAAACCCTGGCGGGATTGCTCCTTTCTCCCGCCGGCCCCTTCTGCTGGACTCGTACGTGCAGCCACGCCTGCGAGGGAGCCCGGCCGCCGTCGTGTCCCACCCAAAAGAAGAAACCGGCCAAAAATCCTTATTGCACCCTCAGAGCCTGTAATCTCCATGCTCGAAAAACAAATCCTGCACCAGTGCTCACTTGCAGGAATATTTCTGCAGTGGCAGCATACGTAAAAACTCCTATAAAAGATGCAGTCCGAGAGTAAGACAAAGCTCAGGACAGGACGGAAAACGTATGTCAGATTGATCTCATAACTCCAATCTGTTCATTGCGGGAAACTCCAGACCTCAGGCAAGGCTCCATCTCTGAGACGAATAGATGATGTCACCTTTCACAAAAAAATTAAAAATAAAAAAAAAAATAAAATTAAAAAATTGCTTTTAGATCGCTACTGAAAGTTAGGCTTAATTCATAATTTTTCATGTGAGGTACTTGAAAGAACAGGAAGGTATATCCAAAAGAAGCAAACGAATAATAAAGCATCGCCTCTCCAAATGTGTATCTCAAACACTTGAGGGACCAGTTAATTGCATGGCAGGGCTGTAATTTGCGCTTGGGGATAAATTTACCCTGCTTCAAATGACATAACTATTTTTACTTTCAACACGTGTCAAAAAAGTCAATCCAAAAAGACCAGTTCAAGAGTAAGCTGTTAACATATTAAGTCTTATGATATTGGACGCCTCTAAAACCCCCTCAACAATAATTCCCTTCTTCAGCAACCAATCAGAGGGAATTTCGTCTAGATTAATTAAATGAATTGCTCTGAAGGAGGAACTGCTCTTCTGGCAGACACAATTGTTACGAGAAGGACACCGACACTCCGACAAGGAGGCAGCCCCGGGCAGCTGCCCCACGGCCACTCTGGTAACACTGCCCCGCCCCCTGCGAGCCCACCATCCGTCCTTCCTCCTCTCGCCCCGGCCCCAGCCGGTGGCGTTTGCCGTCTGCGGGAAGCAGAGTTAATGAGGCGGCGGCGGCATGCAGCAACCCGATCCGGGACAGCAATATGATACGTTAACGCCCCGACCCAATCTGCCGTGGGGGAATTGAGGCGGGAGAAGGTAGCTGTGCAGCCCTGGTCAGCGGTCCCCCACACAGACCAGACCAGACGGGAAACGGGGAGCGGGGCGGAGCGGGCATCGCGTGCCCGGAGACCCCTCAAACCCAGCCCGGCCGCCCGGCCCCGTCTGTCGCGCCTCACGCTGACCGCACGGCCTGTGTCCGCACGCGACACGTCCCGAGGCCTGCCCCTGGCTCTGGTCGCCCCAACTGAGGCTGCTCCAGGAGTGCTCAAGGGTGGATTTTGAGCCGGTGTTGTTCTGTAACAGCACCAGGGCTGGCTGAGATGATTCCTGTGGGTCCCTTTCAACTAGGGTATTTATAATTCCTTCATTGTCACTACCCAGTTAAAAGTTCCTTCCAAACTTGCCTTTTTTTCTTACCAAAATTCTTTTACAGTTTCATCACATAAAAAAACTTTTTTTTTCAAAGATGCTTCCGAGTTAAAATCTGTGGGTTTGCTAAATGTCCAAGGCCCAACGTCAGGCAGCAGTCAGTGTCACTGAAGGCTGGGTTATTTAAGCTCAGCAGCTCCTGCCGTTTTCCCTCTCAGATGCCAGGGAGATGAAGAGGACACCCAGACAAAACTCCTGCACAGCATCATGGGCCACATGTCACCCCAGCGGCAGCACAGCCCATTTCCCAGATTGCTGGATTCCCAGGAATGCTGGAGATCCAGATGTGCAGAGGATCCCAGCAGATCCCAGGTATTGAGAGAATCCGCTGTGAGGGATCCAGTCGTGACAGGATCCCTAGCTGATGAAAGAATCCAGCTGTCACAGAGATCCAGCAGATCCCAGGCTGTGAGAGGATTCACTGGCCTGTGCGCAGAATTCCCTGTGCACAGATCCAGCTGTGAGAGGATCCAGCTGTGCACAGGATCCCAGGAAATGCTGGGAATTCCAGCTGTGCGCACAGAATCCCAGCATATCACCAAGCTATGACGCAGAATTCCACTATGAGAGGAGTTCAGCTATTTGAGAGAATTCCAGCTGATGTAGAGGATTAGCTATGAGAGAATTCCAGCTATGAGAGAGTTCCAGCTCGTGCACAGAATTCCAGCTAGTGAGAGTATCCTTAGCTCTGCCAATGGATTCCAGTGGGCACAGGGATCCCAGTATCGCTGAGATTCCAGGCTGTGCAGAGAATTTCCAGCCTGTGAGAGGATCCAGGAACTGTGGAGATTCAGATGTGCAGGGAACTATCAGCTGTCACAGAAATCCCAGAAATCTGATCCCAGATGTGAGAAAATTCCATAGGCTGTGACGAGGATTATCCAGCTGATGAAGAGTATCCCAGGAATGCAGAGATCCACAGCTGTGCACAGGATTCCAGCAGATCCCAGTGATGCACAGGATCCCAGTATGCACAGAATCTCCAGGCTTGCTGCACAGGTTCCAGCTGTGAGATCCCACTATGTACAGGATTCCAGCTGTGCACAGAAATCCAGTGCTGCACAGAAAGAATCCCAGCAATCCCACCTCGTTGCACGGATCCCACCTATGCCACAGAATTCCAGCTGTGCACAGGCATTTAGCTTTTAATGAGAGATCTGGCTGTGCTGGCAATTTCCAGCTGTGCCACAGAATGCCCAATTCTATGCACAAAATCCCAGTTAGTGCACAGGATTCCAGCTGTGAGAGGATCCCAGCTGTGCACATGATTTCCAACCGTGCACGGATCATCTTATTCACAGAATTCCACTGGTGAGGAGATCCCAGCTATGCACAGAAATCAGCTGTGCACAGATCCCATTCCTATGCACAGGATTCCAGCGGTGCACAGAATTCCCAGCTAGTGCATGATGGGATTATTTTTCATGGCATGGGGAGCCTCCCAGGCAGCCAGCACTTACACACATTGAGGATCGACAGGCTCGTGACTCTAATATCTTGAACACTACGACGCGTTTGGTGGGCTCAGAGCCAGCAAATATTATTGTTCTGCTTTAACTATGCCCTTCAGCCTGTCTTTCTGGTATGTACTTTGCCCTTGGCGCGGAACACAAAAAAAGCAGAATAAACATTAAATATGAGAGAAACATCTGTATGAACATTTCAGAAACAATCAACAAAATCTTTACTCTGCTCACAGATTTTGTTATTTGAATCCCAGCTTTTCAGCTGCCAAGACTCCCAGGATGACAATGCAGTATTAATATATCAATTACCCATAGAAAAATATTTAATTATTTACGATGGTTTTATAAGCATTTAATATACCTGGCGTGTGCACAGTCCTACCACAGTGGCATGGTAATGATTTAGGAGGAATAAGGATCTGGGTGGCTTAGGAAGGTCTGGGAATGGGGTCTGAGATGCACAAACTGCCACCTCTGAGTTGCCTAAGAACCTAGGGCTGCGGATTTGACTCTATTTACCTTGAAAAATTGAGTAAAACTGGTACAAAAATGAGAGTGATTGGGATGGGATGGTGATGGGATGGATTTGGAGGAATGGGATGGATGGAGGGCATGTGGAACTGGGATGGAGACAAAGAATAAAACAAATAAACATAAAAAAAACGAAATTGGGATCCCATGGAGTGATGGAGACAAAGAACAAACAAAATGAAATAACAAAATGCACCGATTGGAATTAGATGGGATGGGACGGACTGTATGGGGGAACAAAGACAAACAAAATAAAAAAAAAATGAAATTGGAGATCCATGGAATGGGATGGGATGGGAATGGGTAAAAGAACAAAAACAAAACAAATACAAGAATTTGTATTCGTGATGGAGGGGCAAAAGAAAACAAAAAAAAACAAAACAAAAATCGAGATTTGGATGGATGAGGACGATCCAACGAAATAAAACAAAACAAAGAATGATGATCGGGATTGATGGTGGACAAGAGAACAAAAAAAAAACAAAACAAAAAATGGAGAATTGGATGGGATGGGATGGGATGGGAGGGATGGGTATGGATGGCGATGGGAATGGGATGGATGGGATGGGATCCATGGGATGGGATGGCTATGGGGACAAAGAAACAACAAAAATAAAAAGAGGATTTGGATGTGATGGGACAATGAAATAAAACAAAACAAAAAATTGTGAATTATGGATTGATGGGGAAACAAAACAACAAAAATGAGATTTGGATTGACTGGGGACAAAGAAACAAACATAAATAAATCAAAAAATGAAATTGGATGGATTGAGATGGGATTAGGGATTGGTCACAAAACAACCGAAAAAAAAACAAAACAAAAATGAGGAGTGGATTGTGACTGGGCTCCTGTTGAGAGGGGGACCGGTACCTTCTCCTCATCTTCTCTATTTTCTCTGACCCGAGCTCTCCGCACGTGCTTCTCTCGAATTTGACGTTGGGGTGGCAAGTT
This sequence comes from Malurus cyaneus samueli, assembly GCA_009741485.1. NCBI lineage: Eukaryota > Metazoa > Chordata > Aves > Passeriformes > Maluridae > Malurus > Malurus cyaneus. Next base: position 142,034 of record VKON01001375.1, read on the forward strand.
CGGGCGAGCGCGGGGTTGTTTGTCCTTCTGCTTCACCCGTTTCCCAATCTCTTCTCCTCCTGCTTCTCAGCCTCCTTCAGACTTGCTCTGGGGCACTGATGCCTTCACGTCATGTACATTGTGGTAGGTATTTCATCACCTGCAGGGTGAGAGATGCGTTCGAAAGCAGTCTGGAACATTTGGAGCAGGAAAAAAATACTTCAGAGAAGTTTTCCAGAGCAGGAAAAAATAGTGCAGGAGGTGGCCTGAGAGCGAGTCGGAGGAATCTCAATTCACTTTGGTTGTCAAAGGTGATTGTGAAGATTTTTCCTGCCAGTGGTAAAAGAGGTATCAGCGAGGAATCACTCTTGAAAATTTTCAGAAATGCTCCCCTGTCTGGAAATTCCAACTAGCAAGCCACTCAGACAGGAGCTTGGATGAGAATGACATCTCAGCATCCTAAAATCTGTTTTTAGAGACAGACTGGTCTCTGACACCACTCAAAAGAAGTCGAGCCAATCACACCTCAAATACAAAACCATTTCTGGACGCTGATTTCTTCTGAACATTATGTATGCTTGAGGCTCTATTTTCTGAATATTCTGCGCTTTGAGGCTCCGAATTGTAATGATTTTATGAAAAAATCCTTATAAATATTCTACTGATTGAGAAATCTCAGGAAGCCCTTGATACTCCTTAACTCTTGTATTTTTTACACCAAATTTTCCCCACAGCTCAAAAACAACCCGGCATCACTCGTGGAAGGAGGAAGATCAGAGCACCCACCTCGCTGTTGGTGACCCCAAAAATCACTGAGGAAGGACCAAAATAAAAAGCATTCTTGAGCAGCAAACCCCGAGTTCTGCTTTTACAACACAGAACTGGGCTGCGGTACAGCTGCAAAAAAGCAGAATTGTTTCAGACCAAGGGGCTTTGCTGTTCATCCATGTGAGAGTTAGTGAATTCCCAAACATCAGCAGAATGCCTGGGAACAGGGCCCTCTTCATTCTTCTCCTGCTTCCTCGGTGCCCCAGGTGAATTTAGGGTTGGAAAGAAATTTTTCCAGTATGAAAAACTCATCTTCCCAAGTTTAAGGGGAAAAACCCTTTAAAACTCTTTAAAACTGCAATTTTTTAAAGAGTTTTAAAATGCATTCCCCATTTGAAAGGCGGAGGGTGAGATCCTGGACGAAAATATTCCACAGAATTCTTGCTCCATAGAAAGAACAAAGCTCTGGACTCCATCTTTTTTATTTTTAATAATTTTTTTTTTCCCCAAATCCTGTCCAGTCACCCTTTTATAAATGTAGTTCATGCAAATTTCCCCTTGCTGTAATCTATTTCTGAGTTATTAAATAATTCTGCTGAGGGACAAACAAGCTCAGGGGGTGCTTTCTGAAGTTAATCCCAAATCTGAATCTTTTGGTATTTACGGGAATTAATTCTCCCATTCTGGCTCTTTTTGAAAGCAGGGCAAGCCACAAACGAGCCATTGAGGGTGAGATCTTCGAGGAGCGTAAAACAACACAGGACAGATGGAAAAAGAATGAGATTTTTTTAGAGCTCTGAGAGTGCCCACGAGCGTCTCAGTCCTGCGGGAGAAATCCAACCACTTGTGCCTGATGTGAGTCAAGAAATGTGCTGCACTTCTACCGCTGTAGAGTTCATTCAAAAACCTTGCATCAGAATCCTTGAGCTTGCAGCCCCACTTCCTACTCTGCAAGAAAAAGAAATGAAAATCATTGGGAAGGTGCTGGAAGTGAGGGATGAGTAAGGGGCAAACCCCCAGGGAATTTCAGACTGCCAGTTAAAACCCAAATTTGGGTCCACACTGCACCCGCAATGTCCCATAAAAACTGGAATTGCAGATGGCAACAGCAGGAAAAGATCTAGAGATGGGAAATTTCTCGAAACTTGAGCATTTCAGGCCTGAAAATACAATCTTTCCATCATTGTGTAGAATTTTCACAGCATTCCATTTTCGTTAGGAATTTTCCATTTTCGTAGGAATTTTTCTTCTTTTCATTCAGGAATTTTCTCATATTCATAGGAATTTTCTCATTTTCATTAGGGAACTTTCCCATTTCTCATAGATTTTCTCATTTTATAGATTTCTCATTTTCATAGGGGTTTCCTCATTTCATAGGAATTTTCCACATTTATAGAATTTCTCATTTTCATAGGGATTACCCTTTTCATAGGACTTTTCCCATTTTATGGGCTTAACTGCACCCCAGCATCTCCTGCCCTTTCCAAGGCCCAGGAGGCGCTCTGAACCTGGAAAGCACTCAGGGGAGTTATCCCAGCAATTATCGGGATGTTAATCTGCATCTCCAGATTCACCTGCCCTTCTCCACCCTCTCCCCACCCAACATGGCCTCTGCTGAACCTGGAAAGCATCAGGAAACCTCCAAAGAACATCCGGATTATCACAGATGTTAACTGCACCCCCGCATCTCCTGCCCTTCTCGCGGATCCTCTCCCACCCAATAACAGTCTCTTCTCGCAACCTGGAACAGCACCAGGAGACACCCAAAGAAATCATCCCAGATCTCTGAGATGTTTACACCCATGCACCCCCAGCATCTGCTGCCCTGTTCTCCCCTACTCCAAGAGGATGCTCCAGACATCTCTGTGAAAAGACAGGGAAGACTCCACACAGGATCACCCCCGACTGCTCGCGGGGTTTAATTGCAAGGTATTCCAGCATCTCCTCCTCTCCCCACCCCAAAAGGCCTCTGTGACCTGAAAAGCGCAGCACAAGCACCCAAAGGAAATCATCCAGGATCTATCCAGATTGTTAAGCTGCACCCCCAGCATCTCCTGCCTTCTCCAGTCCCAAGAAAGCTGCTCTGACGCCCAGAACCAGCCACCCGGTATACATCGGTAGGATGTTAAACCTGCACCCCAGCATCTCCTGTCCTCTCCAGCCCAAGGAGGCTGCTCAACCTGGAAAGCACCAGGAGACACCCAAAGTAAATCATCCAGACCTCATGAGATGTTAACCTGCGACCCCAAGGCATCTCCTGCCCTCTCCTCTCTCTCACACCAGTGAGGCTGTTCAGGGCTGGAAAAACAGCAGCAAGACCAAAGGAAAATCCCTACCCCAGGAGCTCTGCAAGTGTTTAATCCTGCACCCCAGCATCTCCTGCCCTCTCCATCTCTCCCCACCCAGGAGGCGCTTGAGCCTGAAAGCACAGCAGCACCCAAGGAGTCACCCCACAATCTCTCAGGGATGTTTAAGCTGCTCCAGATCTCCTGCCCTTCTCCAATTCCCTCTCCCCACACCAAAGGCTGCTCTGAACCTGATATACACCAGCGATCACCAAAGGAGTCCACCCACGAGCTTCAGGATATTCACCTGCTCATCCCCAGCACTCCTGCCCATCCCATCCTCTCCCATCAGCAGATTGCTGAACATCACTCAGCAGCACCCAAGGAGTCCACCCCAGGATCTTTGACAGTTTAACTGCACCCCAGAACCTCTGCCCTTCAGCCCAGGAGTTGCTGCTCCGAATTGGAAAACAGCAGCAAGCACCCAAAGGGTCGTCCCACGAATTGTCAGGGGTGTTTATGCGCACCCCGCTTTTCTCCTGTGTCCCGTCTCCAGCCCCAAGAATTGCTCTGAACTGGAAAGCCAGGAGCACACCCAAGGAGTCATCCCACAATCTCTCAGAGGAATGTTGAAATTGCACACCCCAGCATCTCCTGCCCCTGCTCGCATCCTCTCCCCCCCAGGAGGCTGCTTTGAACCTGAAAAACAGGCAGCAGCACCCAGGATCTCAGAATTGCAGGGATTTTTAAGCTGCACTCCCAGGTCTCCTGCCTATTCCATCCTGTCATCCTACCAAGGAGGCTGCTCTGAAACTGAAAAGCATCAGGAGCACCCAAGAAATATCCAGGAATTGTCACAGACGTTTTAACCTGCACCCAGCAGTCTCCTGCTTCTCCAGGCCAGGAGTGCTGCTTGAATCTGGAAAAAACAGCGCTCACCCAAGGAATCCTCCCAGGAGCTGTCAGGGTGTTAACCTGCCACCCACGACCTCCTGCCCTTCCCCATCCTCTCCCACCCAAGAGTCTGCTCTAGCCTGAAAAAGCACCAGCAGCACCCAAAGGAGTCACCCCACAAATCTCTCAGGGATTGTTGAACCTGCATCCCCAGCATTCTCCTGCACCTTTCCATCCCCTCCCCACCCCAATAAAGCCTCTCTGAACCTGGAAAACCACCAGGAGAACCCAAAAGCAAATCTCCCAGGATGAATCACACATGTTTAACACTGCACCTCCAGCATCTCCATCCTCTCCCCCACCCCAAAAGGCCACTCTGAGCCTGGAAAGCACAGCAGCACCCAGGGAGTCACCCACAAGCTCTCAGGGATGTTTAATCTCCTGACCCCAGCATCTTCTCTGCCCATCCCACCCTCTCCCACCCCAAAGGCCTCTCTGAGCCCCCAGCCCCAGGAAGCAGCCCACCCTTTGTGTCCCTGGGGTGGCTCTGTCCCCGTGGCAGGAAGGCTCGCCACCCCGTTTGTGTGCAGAACCAAATTCATTCCCAGCCCGGGCAGTGCCACTCCTCATACGGGCTCTTTGTTCCAGCCCCTCCTCCCTACCACCTCCCCTCTAATTTCATCAAGAATGTTTGTTGGATGAGCCTCGTTCCGCATTCCAGCCGACTATTAACGACTTCAGCTTCCAAATAATCTTGGGCGGGGATATTAAAGGAGAGCCAGAATTGCCCAGCAGTGGATTTCTGCCCTGATCTGCAAAACCCGAGCCCGAAAGAAGATGGGCGTGGGCATCAAAACAAAAAATCCTGGGTTTTACACCCAATTTCCAACTGATTTTTTTGGTGTTCCCAGAAACTCAGCCAGTAAAGCTCAATCCACCGTGGTGAATGTTTAATGCATGAGATAAAGATTTTATCGAATTTGCTGTTTCAAATTGTGTCAGGGCAATTGGAACTGCGAATCCTGCTGATTCTGTCTGTGACAGGCATCAGAGTCCTGCAGCTTTTTAAAGTAATAATTAATATATCAAGGTGGTGGAAAAAAATTAAACATTTCACTGATTTTTCAAGCAATAGGAATGTGGGTAAGGATGATGCAGGGCAGGGGGATGAAGCAACAAACTCTGCACTTGCCCTCCCTGCCCAAAATAATAGCAACGAACAGGATTGTTGCCTGGATAACTTAAATTTTCAGGTTCAGGACAAAACTGGGAAAATCTGACATTTACAATGCAAAATCCCCCATCGCCTGTAAATTTTGAGCTAATTAATAATTTGCCATGAGGGACAAAAAGTTCTGCTGAGCCAATGATGTCTAATCACAAAATCCTTGGAACAATCCTCTTCTCTCTCCTCTCTTCCTCAGTGCATTTAGCAGGAACGGAGAAAGTTTTTCCAGCATGAAAACTCGCCTCCACAAGAGAATTTTTGCGTCCATTTTTCACACTACCATTTTTTACCAATTTTGTGCACACAATTTTTGCACCAATTTTTACAATGTTCTCATTTTTCGCGCGTATTTTTTGTACCAAATTTTTATCAATTTTTGCCGCCAATTTGGGTACATTTTTGCCGCCATTTTGCACCAAGTTGCCAAATTTTAACCTAATTTTTACCTATTTTAGCACCAATTTTTGTACACAATTTTTACCAATTTTTGTACCAATTTTTACACCGTATTTCCACTAATTTCTGTGCCAATTTTTACTAATTTTTGCACCAATTTTTGTACCAATTCCACTGCTCCTCGCACTCAAGGGGCTCCAGCCAAACGAGCAAAGCAAGATTCCTCCTCAGCCAAAACCTCTCCATTTATCACGCTGCTGCCAGTAACAGGGAATGCAATTTTGGTTTTTGCACAATTTTTGTACCGATTTTTGCACCATTTTTGTGCATTTTTTTGCGCCAATTTTTGCGGCCATTTTTTGTGCCTTTTTTTGCGCCAATTTTTTGCGCCATTTTTTTGTGCAATTTTACCCATTTTTGACCATTTTTGCGCATTTTTGCCTTTTTCACCAATTTTTACCTCAATTTTTGTACAATTTTTACACCATTCGTTGCACCCAATTTTGTACCTAATTTTTCCAATTTTTGCTCTCTTTTTGCTCCAATTCCCACTGCTCCTCGCAGTCGGGGGCTCAGTTCAACAAGCACTCAAGCAGATCCTTCCTCAGCCAAATTCTCTCCATTTATCAGCTGCGCCAGAAACAGAGGAATGCAATTTTCGGTGTTTTTGCACCAACATTTTTGCCGCCTAATTTTTGCAACCACTTTTTTTGCCAATTTTTTAACCAATTTTTGTGCAAATTTTTCACCAAATTTATTGTAACCATTTCGTCAATTTGTACAATTTTGTACCAAATCTTTTTCAACACAAATTTTCACTAATTTTTGTGCCAATTTTTTAACCATATTTTGCACTATTTTTTGCACCAATTCCCGCAGCTCAGGGAGGCTCCAGTCAACAGCACAAGCAAATACCTTGCCTCAAGCCAAACCTCTCCATTTATCAGCTGCTGCAGATAACAGGGATGCAATTTTTTGGTTTTAACACCACACACAAGTGGAATCAGCAACAAAACACCTGATCTGGCTTTCAGCACCCAACTATTCCGGCAAAAACCCAAACAAACTGGGATTTTAGAACAAATGCACCTTTTGTCGTCGCACAAATTCATCAGGAATTTGTCTCGACCTGGAAGAACAACCAGAGATGGATTTGTGTTGATTTAATTAATTTATTTGTTTTTATTCAAACCCTCGCTGTCCAAATCCGGGCCATGAACGGGGTTTTCTTTATAAAATAAATATCAATTTCCATTCTCTGCTTTGGCACAGCGTTTTCTCAGCCACCTGTTGAAATTCAGTAGAGATTATCCTCCTTTGGAAGGATAAGGAATTGAGGATTAACTGCCATTTTCAATTAATCCCAGTAAGTATCTAATCAGCCCAATGTCATTACAGAAAGTTTTAAAAGGTTCACAAAGGCCCTCGCGTGATTTGGGAAGGAGAGATTCTTCCTCTGTTGGGGCTGAGTTTAAAATTTTTAAAGTAGAAACAGTAAAAAAAAAGTAAAATAAAAATTAGTAAAATTTATTTATTAAAAATTCTATTAATTAGTTAAATAAAAAAAAAAAAGGAAAAAAAAAGGTTTAAAAAAGTTAAAAAAAAAGAAATTTAAAGAGACAGAATGGAGAAGTGTGATGGATTTTTTTATCTCTATTAAAAACTTGAAGGAAAATAGAGGAGAGAGGGAACAAGCAGTGAAGTTTTGCCTCCCGAGAAATTCCAGCCAAAAAGCTGCTAGGAGCAGGGCAAGCATCCTGAGGATGCTGACACCCAACATCACTACACTATTTCTGCATTTTTCATTTCCCAGCAGCCCAAACAAACTTTTTCACAGGCTGCTTTCAAGCAATTGAAAACATAGCAGAACGTAAAAATACTGAAAATCCCTTCTTCTCCAGCTTTGAACAGCAGAAAATAACTCCCCAGCTCAGAAGGCAAGAGAAATGACTTTTTTAAGTTCAAAGTGCAATAATTCAGATGTGGGGCAGCAGATGCGCAGCCCTGCAGGGAGCAAGCCACCTGAGCTGCAGCTCTGAGCTGCCAGGTCGAGTTCTTTCCACTGCAGGAACAAATCCCAACCAGAAAACCCTCCCCAGAATGGCGTGGTTAAAAAAAAAAAAAAAAAAAAAAAAAAAAAATCTCCACTTCCTCCCAGTTAGAAACGAAGGGACAAAATGTGGTAAAACCAAATAAAAGAGGCCTCAGCTCTGCATCATTTTCTCCTATTTCCCAATGGTAAGGATGATACATCTTTTTATTAGTCCACCACAGCAGAATTTCATCTCCTAATTTTTTTTCATACAGTCAATCTGTCTTCCCTGCGTCGGGAAGATCTAGACTGACTAATATGTCTGTCTCTACTAAGGCTGTTCTATATATTGCCCAGAGTCAGAATTCTGTCTTTAAAGAGATGTTATAATATAATCAGAATCTGTCTTTAAAGGGTTGTTCTGTACTAATTGTCAGAATTAGAATCATCGTTCTTTAGAGAGATGCTCTTAACAAATTTTCAGAGTCAAAATTCTGTCTTTAGACAGCTGCTCTTGACAAATATTCAGTCAGAATTCTGTTCTTAAGAGTGTCTTGAATTAGTGCCAGAGTCGGAATTCTGTCTTTAAAGGGCTGTTTTGACAAATATTCAGAGTCAGAATTCTGTCTTTAAAGGGTTGTTCTTGACTAATATTCAAATCAGACATTCTGTCTTTAAAGAAGCTGTTCTTGACAAATATCAAAGTCAAATCTTTGTGTTCTAGACAAATCTGCTCTTGACAAATATTCAGTCAGAATTCTGTCTTTAAAGAGATGTTCTTGACAAATATTCAGCAGTTTGAATTCTGTCTGTTAAAGAGCTGTTCGCGCTGACTAATGTCCAGAGCTGGAGAACTGGACTTTCTGGCTCATTAATTAAATTTTCAACATCCCAACAAAACAGGAGCAGGTTAAGAGGAAAAAAAAAAACCCACGGCCTTAATTAGACCAACAAAATGGTCCATGCTGAGAAAAAGTAACTGAAACTCAAAGAAAATCAAGCACAAAGAGGGAAAAAAAATCCACACATGAGCCATAAAGAGAAATATTGAAATGTTTTTTTTTCAGAAGAACCAAATGAAAATTTCTGAGCTGCAGCACTCAGTTACCTTCTTGAGAGGCGGCCCGAGTCCTCGGCTGACCGCACGAAGCGGGGATGATGTGTTTGAGATAATTGTCACTGAGGGTGGTGTGGTCCCTGCTCTCCCTCTTCACTGTGAGCAGCAAATTCCAGCAGTTCACAGGGACAGCCCGTTCTGATCCTTCCTGCAGGGACACAAAAAGCTGGGAATCAGGGAAAGGAATTTTTAACAGAAAAAAAGAGTGAACACCCTGGAATGGTCTGCTCAAAAATGGGGTGGACTCACCATGTGTTAAATAAAAAATTGGATGTGGGGCTGGTTGAGTTTTGGACTCGTTATTCGCTAGTGGTGTCATTTTCCCAGCAAATGTAGATATTCAGCAGGAATGAGAAAAGGAATTTGCTTCAAACCTCCCAGGCAACCTCTAAAACTCCACCCAGGTGAAGTTTTAAAGCACCCTGGAACAGCAGCTTCTCCCAGCACCGTTTTCCCAACACAGAGCAGGAATTCCACAAAGAACTTTTCAGCCCTAAGCACGGAGCAAACTGAGATTCTCCATTCATCATTTCAACCCTGAAAGGAGCTGGAAAAGGAACTCTGCTCCCAGGAAGAATGGAAAATGGAAGGGAAATATCGATAGGGAGATGCGTATAAGCCTCATTCCCACCCATTCTGCAGAATGACAGTCCCTTTTCACCCTGGAAAGCTAAAACTGGTCAGATCAACCCAAAACCCTTAAAATGTGGGTCAAACTTTCCCAAAACGCTGCTGCCTTCACACTACAACAACTTTTGCTGTCAAACCTCCCCTGTGAGGAGGAGCAGCAGGAAGAGATGCTCCATCCATGTTCCTCTCAATCCCCGTTCCCCGGTGTGAAAATGAGGTGAGATAATGAGGATGTTTGGTTTGTGACCCTATAATGCCAGCAGATCACACAGAATCTGTGTCTAGGAGCAGCAACAGGAAGCTGTGCAAGATTTTTTTTTTCAGGAACACCAAATCTGAAGTTCTGCGTTTCCCGCGGCTTATCTCCATCGGGTCCTGTGCAACTCCACTTCAAAGGTTTCAGCTGGGCCCAGAAAGATCAGAAGGGGAGATTGAGGTTGGAGGATCTGAAAGGTCTTAATTAAATTACTCATTCATATAAAGGACTCGCAGACAACACAAGATTATATCTGCTGGAAGGGAAGGAGGCAGAGCGAGGGATGGCAGCGACACTGAGCTGGGAATGGCGAGGAACAACAGCAAATTTGATTTATTTTCTGTTTGGGGAAGAATTTGGGGAAAAATTCATTTAGAATGAATTTATACTGCAGAAGTTTTGACCAGATGGGACAGAATCCTGCAGGATTTGCAGGGAGAGGGGCTGGTGCTGCTCAGGCTCCTGATTTCACTTCCCTGAGGAGCAGATTGCTCCTGCCAGAAAACACCTTGGTCTTGGATCGTGTTATCCCTTGTGGGTCTGAAGTCCCAAATGGTCCCAGTTACAATAGACTTAAAAAAAAAACCCCAAACAAAATAAATAATAATAAATCAAAAAATCTTAAAAAGAATCTAAAAATCTAAAACCATAGTCACAAATCAGGATAGGAACCTTGGTTACCATAAGGAGCACAAGATGAAGGAATGAGTCAGATGAGAATGAAAATGTTCGAAGAGAAAGTCCCTGGACATTCCAAAATCCCAGAGCAGTTCACTCTGCAAACCTTCAGAGCAGAGATTTCATTGCTCCTCTAAACATTCTTTCAAACCTCTCTGAATTTTGTCACTCTGGCACGAGAGGTCACAAATCCACCAACCAAGGTGAGACTGGGATTGCTGAGATGATGAAAAACCGCACAAAATTCCTCCCTGAGGTTTTTGATCCATTTTTTTCTGCTCATGTAGCCCTGGCTCTCTGCATTCACGGAGGTCACTGAATCAATGAATGTTTAATGCTTACAAAAACCTTCCAAATGGGGTTACTTGGTGGACTCAGAATAAAATGAGCAGGCCTGAGTTTTATTAAAAAAAAACCCACAGTTCAAAATAGATAATAACAATAATAAATAACCAATAATAAAATCACAACAACAACAACAATAATAATAATAATAATAAAATAATAATAATAACAATAGTTATTGTAATATTATATATACCACTGTAATATACCTTGAAACTCAGGTGTATATATCACATTATATTTTTATTGTATTAGAAAATTATAATATTTTTATTATTAAGGTACTTTTATAAATTATTATTTCATATTTTATAATATTTATTAATAATGTAATTTGAAGTCCACGTGACCCAAATGCTTTTGTCAACACTTCCCTCACAACCTGCATCACCCTGCTTTAAAAAAATCATTTTTCTTTTAGGAAAATTCAAGTTTCTCTGCAAGCTGCTCATCAAATCCACGTTTTGATTTTCCCCCCACAGCTCAGTGCTCACTGCAAATTTTGAGAATTACAAGCATGGACATCCACGCTGCTCCCTGCCTTCCCCTTCCAAAAGATTCCAGTTATGAACATCTGTTGTTTACAAGGGCTCAGCCTGAAGGTTGCCAGACTTATTCTGCATCTTCCACTCGGAGGCCGAGGCTGCCAAAAAGCCATCTGAATTTCATGCTGGGATATCCTGGACATTCAGCTCTCCAGCTGACAATTGCTCCAGGGATCCTGCTCCAAAGATTATCTTAATTTCAAATGTGGCCTTAAAATAGCATTGTCTTTGCTTTTTTTTTTTTTTTTTTTTTTTTTTCTTTTTTTTTTTTTCTTTTTTCACTTTCTCCTCAAAAGCGGTCACTGAAGATTTGCCATGGTTTCAAGCTGTTCTGATGATGATTGAATAGGGAAATGCCTCCAGGATAAAACACGTGGAACAGGAAATTGAGGCTGGGTTGAGGTCTCAGGTCTCAGAGCAGGGACAGAGGGTTTTTTTGGGGAATGTCACACCCAGCCCTGCAGGACCCCCAGACCCAGGAGCCACCTGAGATGGAAGCTCTGATTTACACCTTTGGTGCCAAAAAGCTCCGAAACACCACAGTATCAACTTGAATTTATCCCACAGATACGTATAAATATAATATATATATATAAAATTTCCCTTTAATAGCTCTTCTAATTGTAAAATATATATTTTAAAAGAGAAGAGGCACGGTGAGGTCCAGAATTCATGGCTGAGAGGTTCAAATCAAATCAAATCAATCCTGGGCTGGATCCAACTGCCATCAGCTCCTGTGTCACCCTGGCTGGATCAATCTGTCCCCTTTCCTCAGAGGCAGATGAGAATGACACACAGCCACCTCTGGAAATCCTTCTGAGATGTTTCTGGGTGGTTTCAAAGGGAATTTTTCAGAAAGACACAGCTCCCTGAACAGATCCCAACCAGCCCCACCTCGAAACCCAGATGGAAAATTGTCCTGCAAAAAAAGGCTGAGAGAACTGGGTTTGTTGAGCCTGGAGAAGGAAAGGTTTGGGGTGACCCAAATGTGCCCTTGCAGGGCCTGAAGGAGATGATGAGGAAGATGGAGAGAGATGATTTACGAGGGATGGAGGGACAGGACAAGGGATGGCTCCAAACTGGCAGAGGGCAGGGTTGGGTGAGATATTGGGAAGGAATTTCCTGTGAGAAACCGGCACAGGGTGTCCAGAGAAGTGGCTTTGGCAGTGCCCAAAGCCAAGTTTGGAGCAGCCTGGGATGGTGAAAAGTGTTCAGGGACCCTCCCAACTCCAACCATCCCGGGATTCTGTGGAACCATGACCACCTGAGCAACTTTGAGCCAGCCACACCTGAGAAAGACAAACCTCAGCGGGTTTGGAGCAGCCCCAGAGCAGCCTGCACATCCCACACTGCTCCTTCCTTTAATCCTGCGCCTTTCCCAGCCTGGGGGAAATCACTGGAATCCAATTTCCAGGGTGACCCCGGAGCCCCCCACCCCACAGAGCTTCCTCCAACCCACGGCAGGAGCAGGGTGGAGATTCCATAATGTCCAAATTACAGGGTGGCTGCTGCCCAGAGAGCTAAAACTGGGATGTGCCACGGGAATGATACAGCCCCGACATAATCACGGGGTTGTGGGGAGAGCTGGCTATTATGGGGTATTTATAGGGTCAGAGGCAGGCAATTACAGAGCAGGCTCGTCTCTACCCCAGACTGCCATCCCGAGGAGCTCCCAATGGATCAAATTGGGCTTCCCAATGGGATTCCAGCTCCAGTGATGTCTAAATCTGGCTCCCTAAAAGAGTCTGGGCAGAATTCAGAGGATCCAAAGCAGTTCTGTCATTGCAGGGCCTTCAGGTGCATCCAGGGCAGTCCCACACCCACAATGGACAATGGCTCACGGGTTTTTCACCCTTTCTCACTTTTGTCCATTTTGGGGCTGAATCCTCCAATTGCAGCTGCAGCCAATGCAGTCATTGACTCCAAGTTGGCTCCCCCCAATTCTCTTGGGGCCTGGCCACTTTCTCAAATTAAATACAGGAATGTTCCTGATGGGATGTTTTCTATCATATAATATAATCATCTCAATTTTCACCAGGAATAGCAACAAAATCATCTGAAAGCACCCATCACACCTCAGAGGAAAAAGGTAATTCGAGATATCATTTCTTTAGTGCCATCTCAAAGGCACGTGCAGGAGACATATTTTATAGCTGTAACAGCATTTTCACTTATAAAAGAAAAGCAGAACTTCTTCAGACCCTGACAGATCCATGGATGAACAGGATAATTCTGTCCCAGCTCTGCTCTAAAGCCAGGCTTTCCTGAGAGCGAGCTTGGAACAGGAACTGCAGGGAGCAACATCAAAGCTGGACAGACAGGAAACACCAGTGGGAACTCCTGGATGGCTCCCAAAACAGAGCTGGAATGGGAATGGGATGGGACTGTGTTTCCACAGCTGGCTGCCCTGACAGACGCGAGGCTGAGCCCGGATGGGAACCACAGCAGCGCCACGCGGGGCTCATGTGGCTGTGCCCAGCCTTCCTAAATCCATGGGTGCTCTCCTGCAGCCCCTTCTCATCATGGTGCTCTCCGCAGCCCCTTCCTAAATCCATGGGTGTTCTCCTGCAGCCCCTTCCTCCCTGCAGCCCCTTCCCCACCCATGGTGCTCTCTGCAGCCCCTCACCCTTGGATTCTCTCCTACAGCCCTTTCCTCCATTGAGACTCTTCTGCAGCCCTTCCCACCCAGAGATCCTCTCCTGCAGCCCTCCCTCACTCAGCTCATCTCCTGCAGCCCTTCCTCATCCATGGGCTTTTCCCCTGCAGCCCCTTCCTAATCCATGGTTCTCTCCTGCAGACCCTTCCCCACCCAGAGATCCTCTCTGAGCCTTCCTAATCCATGGTTCTCTCCTGCAGACCCTTCCCCACCCAGAGATCCTCTCCTGAAGCCCCTTCCTAAATCCATGGGGCTTCCTCATGCGCCTCTTCCATCTCCTGCAGCCCCTTCCCACCCAGGGATCCTCTTCTACAGCCCTTCCTCACCCATGGGTGCTCTCCTGCAGCCCCACCCATGGATTCTCCCTACAGCCTTTTCCTCATCCATTGGGACCTCTCCTGCAGCCCCTTCCTCATCCATGGGGCTTTTCCTACAGCCCTCCCTAATCCACGGGTTCTCCCCTGCAGACCCTTCCCCATCCAGAGATCCTCTCCTGCAGCCCCATCCTCTCCTGCAGCCCTCCCTCACTCCGCCCTCTCCTGCAGCCCCCTCCTCATCCAGATCCTCTCCAGAAGCCCCTTCCTCTCCTGCAGCCCTTTCCTCACCATCTCCTCCCCTGCAGCCCCTTTTCCTGGGAAAATCACCCCAGAAGAATCAGAAGGATGTGAACCCATGAACCCACGTTCCAT
>VKON01001375.1:160461-208718 GCA_009741485.1 Malurus cyaneus samueli
AATGGAACGGGGATGGGATGGGATGGGATGGGAATGGGAACGGGATGGGAATGGGAATGGGAAGGGGATGGGAATGGGAATGGAATGGGAATGGGAATGGAACGGAATGGGATGGGATGGAATAAGAAGGAATGGGAATGGGATGGGAATGGGAATGGATGGATGGAAATGGGAATGGGATGGTGATGGGATGGGATGGGAATGGAAATGGGAATGGAATGAGAACTGGAATGGGATGGGAAGAGAAGGGAATGGGAAGGGAAGGGGACGGAAGGGGATGGGATGGATGGGAATGGCATGGGATGGGAATGGGATGGGAATGGGAATGGAAGGGATGGGAATGGATGGGAATGGGAATGGGAATGGATGGGAAGGGAATGGGATGGGAAGGGAGTTGGGAAGGGGAATGGAACGGGAATGGGAACAGGGATGGAACAGGAATGGGAACGGGAATGGGAACAGGAAGGGGAAGAGGAACAGAAATGGGAACGGGAATAGGAAGGGGAACAGGAATGGGAAGGGGAAGCTGCTGCATCCCCACGTCCTCTCTGAGCACAACACAAACCCTGCAGAACATCCTGACCCCAACAACCCTAAAAAGTGACACACACTCTGGGCGGGGGCAGACCCAGATGGATCCTGTCAGCCCGAAATGTCCACGGCAGAAATGATTCAGCTCCCAGGGCTGCTGCTGCTGCTGCTGCTCTGTGTTTTCCACAGCTGCTGCCCTGACAACGCAGGGCTGAGCCCGGATGGGAACCACAGCAGCGCCACGCGGGGCTCATGTGGCTGTGCCCAGCCTTCCTAAATCCATGGGTGCTCTCCTGCAGCCCCTTTCTCTATCCATGGGTGCTCCGCAGCCCCTTCTAAATCCATGGGTGTTCTCTCTCAGCCCCTTCCTCTCCTGCAGCCCCTTCCCCACCCATGGGTGCTCTCCTGCAGCCCCTCACCCATGGATTCTCTCCTACAGCCCTTTCCTCATCCATGAGACTCTTCTCAGCCCTTCCCACCCAGAGATCCTCTCCTGCAGCCCCTCCCTCACTCAGCTCATCTCCCTGCAGCCCCTTCCTCATCCATGGGGCTTTTCCTGCAGCCCCTTCCTAATCCATGGGTTCTCTCTGCAGACCTCCTCCCCACCAGAGATCCTCTCGCTCAGCCCCTTCCTAATCCATGGGTTCTCTCCTGCAGACCCTTCCCCACCCAGAGATCCTCTCCTGCAGCCCCTTCCTAAATCCATGGGGCTTCTCCTGCAGCCTCTTCCTCTCCTGCAGCCCCTTCCCACCCAGATCCTCTCTACAGCCCTTCCTCACCCATGGGTGCTCTCCTGCAGCCCCTCACCCATGGATCTCTCCTACAGCCTTTCCTCATCCATTGGGACTCTCCGCAGCCCCTTCCTCATCCATGGGGCTTTTCCACAGCCCCTCCCTAATCCACGGGTTCTCTCACCACATCAGCCACCCCGACTCAGATGAGTGGGGAAGAACCAACATCCACCACTTGTAAATGATTCTTTGAGCAGGAGAATTAAGAGATGTCAGCGAGGACACGTTTGGATGTGAAGGAGTCCCAGCAGCTCAGCACCCAGGGATTCCCCCACCCACAGAGCACAGCTCTCTCTGGAGGCTGCTGGCCTGGTTTCTGTGCTGTTTGAAACCTCAAACACTCCCACACTGAGGATGTGTGGGATAGTGGGAATGCTGACAGCACGGAGCAGATTGGGAACTGCTCCCTCCTCAAACACCAAACCACTGCCACTGAAGGAATCCTGGCTTTGTCCATCAAATCTGGCACAGGGATTTGCCCACTTTCCCAATAAATGTCCTTTTGCACATGCCATCCCATTCCCATTAACAACACACGACCTCCAGGAATGCCTGACATGAAATGAGCACCCAGGCTACCCAGAAATAAATAGGAAATTGGAAATGGCTTCTGTGTCCAGCTTGAGGAACGTTTGGCTCTGCAATTTGCTGCCTAAATTCGCTGCAACAACTCTCTTCTCTATTCCTACCTTGCAATCAAATCTGCAACAGTGGGGGGAAAAAAAAGGGCAAAAACCAAAAGGCAAATACTCTACTTGAATTGCTGGTCTTTGGTGCTCCTAGTTTTAGCCAGGAATCTCTCAGCCAACTTCTCCAAATTCCTCGAGTAATCCATCTCAATCTCGGCCTTCTTGCGGAAGAAATCCTGCAAATCCTGCAGCAATTGGACCCGAAGCTCGCACTGCTGGTCAAGGCATTTCAGCTGCTCCACCAACTGGGCACGGATCTCTGCAACAAATAAAAGCACTGCAGATTAAACACAGTCCCGTGACAGCAAACACCATCACAATTCTCCAGGAAAAACATCATTTAAAAATAATCTCCTTCGTCAGCGCCAGCCAAGCTCCCTTGTGGTGATGTCTGCAGGCAGAATGTGGCTGGGGTTGAATTTTGGAAACACCAAAGGCAGGGAATCCATCCTAAAATCTGCAATGAGGTGCACAGCAAAGCTTTGGAGTGAGGAGTGCATCAGTTACAAGAGTCAAGTGCTTTTTTGGCACGGGGAACAAGCGGTCACTGCCTAAAAATGTCCTGAATTTGAGTGTGGAGAAAGGATTGGATGCTGCAACACCCCGGCCAATTCTCCGCGGGGAATCTCGCTCCAATTCCTCTGCAAACTACTCCTGATGCAGAAAGGAGACGTTTGCACATTCTGGGGCACTCCCCAAAGGCACCACGGTGGGATTATTCAGTTTGTTCCTCAGTCTCCAGCTGTGCAGCTCATTAGAAACTGAGCCATGAAAGAGATGGAGAAACCCCTCCGGAGAGCCAACAGCACAGAGCTCCCAGCGGGGAATCATCTCCAGGAAGGCTCCTTTTCCTTTTAAAATATCTGCAAGTAGCACATCCCCATCTAAGGATCCCACAAAGCACATAGATAGGTGTTAATATTATAATTTATATTAATTATTAATGCGTATTCATAATCACAGCGTAATTATTACAAATATCTCCACATTAGCACAGTATTTTACTAAACAGTTTTCAGGCATTTTTACGACTACAAAAGCTTCTCCTATTTTAAAACTTCTCCCATTTTACAACTATGAAAGCTTCTGCCATCAGCCATGTGATGTCTTTATCCCACTGACCCTGAATTTGTGGGACAAAATAGTAAAAATGACTCACTCAGGTCGAGCAGGGCAAGAAACCACAGCAGAAGCGTGTCAGCCCCGGCGTAAAAATGCAGAAATATTCAGTGGTGCAGCCAGCAAAGGCTATTTGGCTTTTACACAGGCAATAAACTCAACATGAAATCAATAAAATATGCCCTTTCATCGAAAGGTCTTTGAGCAGAGGAGCCTGGATCTGAGCGCCGCTGCCTCCAAAGGTTTTCCAGGATGTGTCATTCCAGGCTCAATCCAAAACTGGCAATAAAATTTCGGGGTTTCCAGCAGTCACAGCTTTGCTCACACCTCCACGCTGCGACTGTGGGCGCCCACAGCTCCATCACCATTTGGGAGGGATCATTTCCCAAATGCGATTTTTATTTTAATCGACGGCTTCACCGCTGATTCCTGAAATACGGAAAAATCACGGAGAGCAGCTTGGCTCCTCTCTGAGTTTGTCCCTTTGCCCAGGAAATAAAAAAAAAAAAACCAAAAAAAACCAAGCCAACCATCTGGACCTCCACGGTTTCATTGCTGCCATGCACTCCCAGGATCGTGCTCACATCTGCGGGGACGGTTTTTGGGAATCTGGGATTCGCAGCGAACAAACCCCGCGTCTTTATTTTAGGGACTCCAAAACCCAAACCACATGTACGAAAACACGGCTCCCAGTCAGCCTTGCCAAAAAGGAAAAAAAAAAAAAAAAAGAGAAAATCTGCACAAATGTGGGTTTTGGAGCTTGAAGATGACCTTGGTTAGCACTGGATTTGGTGGTTCTGAACTTCTCAGCCGGTGGCACTCGGGGGTTTTGCTGCAAGGAGAAAATCCAAGCAGCAAGGTTGTTGAAAGGGAGGGTAAAGATGGTCAGGTTTATTTTTTCCCCTAGAAGAGAAACTTAAAAAGCAGAAAACTTGTGTTTCTTCAGCAGGAAACACAAAACTAGAGGCAAAACCACCAACATGAGCTGCCTGTGCACTTCCTAAATCCAAACCACTCCAGCACCGCTGTCTCCCCGGGGTTTGGGGTACCCAGCTCAGGTGGGAAAAATGTGGAGTCACCCCAGGCAGGGCTCTGCACCCTCCAGGGGTGGCTCCAAGGGTGCTGAGGATATAAATCCATGAAGAACCCATCCCTGGATCCGCAGGGAGCCACACCAGGTGAGATCTGCACACAACTTCAGAGATTCCTGTGCTTTTGAGGTGCCTTTGTTGTTTGCCCCGTCCCAGCCGGTGTTTCAGGATCAGCAGGGCCTGGCAGGGCCACGGGGAGAGATGAGATGAAATCCTCTCACACATCAGCTCTGCCAGAATTTATGTAAAAATTCTCTGCTGCACGCACTCAGCTCCGGCCCCAGACACAAAAACCGCTGGAGGATCTGCCCGGCTCTGCCCCTGACAGGTTCAACCAGGGAAATGCAAACCAGACACCCCCATCCCACCCCAGGCTTTGCCACTGAGACTTTTTAAAGCACAGGAGGTGATAACAGCACCGAAATTGCCAGTTCAGCAGTGTTTCCTTGCTGCAATCACTCCGTCCTCCTGATCCTTAACCTGGCGCTCACCTACAGCTCCAACATCCAAAAATGAACATCCTTCAGCACAAGAAGCATCAGGAAGCTCTTCCTCCCTTTGTGTTTTCTCCTCCACCCTTTCCTCACCAAAAAGGGATGGGCCCAACACAGAAACAACTCTGTGACCTTTGCAGAAGCCACTGGACAAAAGACACTAATTTTAGCAAGTTGTGGACTCATCGAAAGGGATCGCACAAGGAAAATACCCCGAGCAGCTCTGGGATTTTCTGCTAAGCACTTTAAGAAAGAGGATCAGGATTCAAACGCAGCAAATATTTTGTTTGCCTGTGATGTTTTTATTTTTGCATTTAGGGATTGCTCATCTGCAATTTTTCAGAAGCCAGGAACCCTGTTGGCATGAACGAGCAAGAAAAGAGGATTGGGGTAGGGATGGCAAATCCTAAATTCATCTCAGACACAACATGACCACCCACCCTCCTTGGTGCCACGACTGATGGATTTTTTTATGAGAGCAACAACCCAAAAAAATTGAGTGCTTCATCATGGTCTCAACTGCAAAAGCAGAAATAAATAAATGAAAATAATTCATTTTAATAATAAAATAAAAAGGACCAGTTCCAAAAAGCAGTGAGAGATAGGAAGATCAGCAGAGCACGAGTGCTTTAATTATAAAATTAAAGAAGAGCTGTCGGCTCTCGACGCTTCACACACGGCTCCTACCGAACAGCAGCAAAGAAACAGCAACTTTTCCTCGGGTGTGAAACGCGATCTCAGCGCTTTTTCCCTGAAAATCGAGGCCGTGTTCGGGAGGGGAGTGGTGCCAGCTGATGGGAACAATGCGCCATTCAGCCCCGGCTTATCGCGGGGCCACCTCGCTCATCTTTCAAACCCCGCGCTCCCCTCCGCCCCGAAATCAAACCCAGAGCGCAGGAATTTCCTGAGGCTTACGGGGCTTTCTGCAGGATGAAGTGCCCGCTTGTTTTCCCGCTGCTTACACAAGCAGGAGATGTTTTCTTGCTGCCCTTGCTCCGAGCACATCCCCCGGCCCAAACCCAGGGTCACCAAATTACACGGGACCTTTTCACATCCCCAGTCACAACAACCGCCCCAGTCCTGAATTCCCTGCTCCTAAACCTTTTAATTTGCACAGGTTATTAGGTTAACAGCCGTTTAAACACCAAAAAAAGCCTTTCCCCCTCCTTGCCTGGAGACCTCGGCAATGCCACCCACTGTGATTGTGGAAGAAACTTCTGCCAGTGCCTGAAGGTGGATGAGCACATGCCAAAATCAAGGTCGAGCTGCCTGTGGCAAAATTCAGATTAAACACCAGGTATTCTCATGGCCAGCCTTGCCCTGGATCGCTGAATTGTCTCTTTTGTATTTCCAGCTCACGTGGCTGGCGACAACGGAATGCAAACATCCTCAGGAGGCACGGAGGAGTTTTCCATCCACTCAAACCAAACCAGGGATTGGTTTCCATCACCTGGGCACGAAGTCACCTGGGTCACTGAGGGACAGCCATTGTATAACTCTGGACAGTTGCGTAACTCCATTTTTCTCCTTTCTGCAGCCGCCTTCTCAACGCTCCCTTGGCACGCAGGAGGCGGCTCTGGTTTACAATGAATTCAGGGGGGTCAGGAAGGATCTTCTGCTTTCTGTATTTCAGTCACATTTGTCACTCCCTGCCCAGAGAAGCTGCCCCATCCCTGGAAGTGTCCAAGCCCAGAGCTTGGAGCACCCTGGAGGGTGCCCTTGCCATGGCATGGGGTGGGTTGAGATGAAATGGAAGGTTCTTTCCAACCCAAAACCATTCCATGATCCCCCACGTCCTCAAACGACACCAAACCCAGCAGTTTCTGCAAAGCTCCTGACAGGAATCTGTGTTTTCATCAGACAATTCCACCTGGAGCAGGGGGATGTGCCTGGGACTGCACCTTGCCCTTGAACACCACACAACGTCCACATTGTGGAAAAGAATTCACCAAACTTGGCTTTTTAAGGGTTAAGCAACCTATAAAGTTGGATCGTGGAATCAAACCTTCTGAAAAGGAATTCACCAAATTTGACTTTTTAAGGGTTAAGTATCCTATAAAGTTGGAATATGGAAACAAACCTGAAAAGGAGTTCACCAAACTTGACTTTTTTAATGGTTAAGTATCCTGGAAAGTCCGAATATGGAAACAAACCTGAAAAACAATTCACCAAACTCGACTTTTTAAGGGTTGACTATCCTATAAAGTTGGAATGTGGAAACAAATCCTCTGAAAAGGAGTTCACCAAATTTGACTTTTTACGGGTTAGGTATCCCATAAAGTTGGAACATGGAAACAAACCTTCTGAAAAGGAATTCACCAAATTTGACTTTTTAAGGGTTAAGTATCCTATGAAGTTGGAATATGGAAACAAATCTGAAAAGGAATTTACCAAATTTGACTTTTTAAGGGTTAAGTGTCCTGTAAAGTCTGAATACGGAAACAAACCTTCTGAAAAGGAATTCACCAAATTTGACTTTTTAAGGGTTAAGTATCCTATAAAGTTGGAACATGGAACCAACTGGCTCATTCTTTCACGGGTCATGCAGTGAGTTAAATGAGGAGCTCAGAGCCAGGAGCCCTCCCTGCCCGGTCACCCCACGCACCCTGAGCCACATTCCTGCACCCAGCAGGACCACGTTCCTCCCTGGGAAGGGTTTCACTCCTGCCAGGGCTCCCTGGAACCGCTCGAACCGGATGGCAGCAGGGTGAATCACAGGCTGATGCCAGCACAGGGCACCAGCAGAAGGCACGAGCAGCTCTGGTCCCGCTCCATCTCCCGAGGAATCCCCGCCCTAGCCCGGTGCCACGCGGCATCAAAGGATGACAGGCTTGGGAAAGGAGTGGGATGGCAGCAGAACACAAGCAGCGAGCCCCAGCTCCCGCCCTGATGGAACAGCAAATCCTCTCACCCACACGGAGCCGCTGCGAGGGGCAGAGCCTGGCCCCAAACCCACGCGGTGCCCACAGGGACTGTCCCCTCCCCATGGCACTGCCACGGGACTGAGCACGGGCAGCGGCCAAGGCACAGCCCAGGGAGAGCAGGACCCAGCAGGAATGGGCAGCAGCACTCAGGGTGTAGCTGAGTTATCTCTTGGGATAACCAGAGTAACCCAGATACCCCTAAGGATAACCAGGATAACGCAGTGATCCCCTAATGACAACCAGCGTAACTCAGTTCTCCCTTGGGATAACTGGGATAACTCAGTTCTCCCTAAGGATACCAGGATAACTCCATCACCCTAAGGATACCAGGATAACTCCATCACCCTAAGGATAACCAGGATAACTCAGTTTTCCCTTGGGATAACCAGGAAAACTCAGTTACCCCTAAGGATAACCAGGATAACTCAGTGATCCCCTAAGGATAACCAGGGTAACTCCATCACCCTAAGGACAACCAGGATAATTCAGTTACTCCAAGGATAACCAGGATAACTCAGTTACTCTAAAAACAACCAGCGTAACTCAGTTCTCCCTTGGGATAACTGGGATAACTCAGTTCTCCCCAAGGATACCAGGATAACTCCATCACCCTAAGGATAACCAGGATAACTCCATTACCCTAAGGGAAACCAGGGTAACTCAGTTATTCCTAAGGACAACCAGGATAATTCGATTACTCTAAGGATAACCAGGATAACTCAGTTCTCTCTTGGGATAACCAGGATAACTCCATTACCCTAAGGGAAAACGAGGGTAACTCAGTTATTCCTAAGGACAACCAGGATAATTTGGTTACTCTAAGGATAACCAGGATAACTCAGTTCTAAGGATAACCAGGATAACTCAGTTACCCTGTGGATAACCTGGATAACTCCGTCACCCTAAGGACAACCAGGGTAACTCTGTTACCCTAAAAACAACCAGGATAACACAGTTCTCCCTTGGGATAACCAGGGTAACTCCATCACCCTAAGGATAACCAGGATAACTCCATCACCCCAGGATAACTCAGTTCTAAGGATAACCAGCATAACTCAGTTCTAAGGATAACAAGGATAACTCAGTTCTCCCTTGGGATAACCAGGATAACTCAGTTACCCCTCAGGATTCCCTACACAGCAATCCCCCAAAGGAGCATTAAAAGCACACTCAGCTCTCACACGAACTCATCTCCAGGCTCCTCTCAGCACAGGGAACGCAAGAAAGGCCAAAATGAATTAAATCTCAATTTCAAACCAAGCTGGAGCAGGGATTTGGGATCTCTCATCCTTTTTCCAACCCCCGTCTCCTGGGAGCTGCCATGAGATGTCCCACCCTCCATCTTTGGAGACTCCATGGGAGTGAAATTAAAAATCACAGCTGAATTTGAAGCCACTCAAAAAGTTAAAACCATCCAACACCACAAGCCGTGAGTAAAAGCAATAACTGTTTAAATAATGTTTAAATACTGTTTAAATACCAATAACTTCCAGAGAATGCGCTGAATCACATTTTTTGACGTGTTCTCGCCACACCACTGAATTATTCACTTTTCTCCTGCCATCACACACGGGAGGCTGCACTCCAAGAGGGATGGATTCGTTATTTCTGACTTCTTTTATTGGTACATGATTACAAACAGGGCTGTGACTAATGACAGCCCCGGCCCAGCCACCCCAACGTGGCTGGGAGATTTAATGACTTCCAAAAGCCTTTATTCATTAACAGCAAGAATTCCAGGGAGCAAGCTGTGTCACCAGCCAAAAGCTGTTGATCATCACAGCCTTAAAACATCTCCCTGGTAATCTAAAAGCCTGGCTTTGAAGTGAAAATGATATAAGAGGAGGAAATGCAGCCTTTTGTTTAAGAGCAGAGCCAGGAGGGAGATTCAGGTTCATAACCAGCCTTGGAAAAGGTAAATATTCCTTCTCCAGCCAGATATTCCATTTGAGGCATAACAGCAACGGGTAACACACACTGACAAGAATCCCTTTGTAGTTATAAATATATAAACAGAGCTGGAGGTGTTGGGAGCTGCAATTCTTTCCAGCAGAGATTGATGAAATTGTTTTGAGGTGCAAGACGAGCGCTCGGAGATTTGCATTAATGAGGCGAAAGAAGAGGACGCCAGACGTGCTTGAAAGCAAAAATCAAGGCTGGTCTCAGTCTCAGGGAAGCTCTGAGGACATTCAGCTTTTATTTCCTCACCTCCACCCTAAAATTTGGGCATCAGGCATTCCTTGGGGCTCCAAGGGCTGCTCGCAGGAGCGTGGCAGAGCTGTGTCTGTGCGGGTGATGCCTCCAGCATAGTTGGGACCTGGAAAATTTGTGATTCCAAAGAATCCCATGGAGCACAGCCACGCTGGACATTGGTTTACCACCTCCACACAAAAAACAAACCCAAACCACTCATCTAATATTTCCACACTGCAAATTGATGTGAGGCTTCAGACCTGCAAAGCTTTTAAGTAAAGGCTCAAAATTCTGCAATTTAAATTGACCAAGTTGCCGAGGCATTTAATCCATCCACTATTCAAATGAAATATTCCAATTTTTTTTCCCTGACTCACGAAGGCTCCCTTTGCTATCACCACAGCACAGCCCATGCTGTTGACTTTCAGGGAGAACATTTCAGAGCAGAATTCCGATTAAATTCCCCCGTGCAGGTAATTCCCAGTCCCAATTCCACCAGCAGAACGTGAGCAACTCCCCCGAACAACCCCGATAAGGAGCTGTGTTTGAGTACAGCGGGCAATAATCCTTCTATTTTTAGGTTCTACAACTGTTTGTTCCAAACAAATAAAAATTTATCGATACATTCCGAACTCCCCTGAGCAAATAGAGGCAGCTCCTCCTCCCTGGGAAGTCCCACAGCTATTTTAGGATTTTCTGTGCTCAGTTAAAGGTTTTCCCCCAAGTGACGCTGAGCCAAAACTTAAAAAAAAAAAAACCAACAAAAAAAACCTCAGGCAAAGCTTTGTTTATGCTTTCCCATTTTTTGAATGCTGGAAAAAGTATTATGGCCGAGTTGTAGAATTGCGTTTTATCGCTGGTTTGCAGCATGGGATTACATAGTAAACAAATTCAAAGTCATTTTGACACATGGATTATTATTGCAATCAAAGACAACACACACTCAGAGTTCATATTTTCAAGATTCAGAGAATAATTTGAACTAAAAACCCCTTTTTGTAGCCTCCTGTAAAGATCACCCCGAGTGTTGTGTGCCCTGGGAGGCAGGAATTGCTTTGGGCCTGCTGAACAACCTGGAATAAAATGTTCTCCAAACAATTTTTTTTATAATTATTTCAATGGTTTCTTCTCCTGCAGCGTGACAAAGCCAACACTGCAGAGCTGGCAGAAAATTTGGTGAATATTTTTAATATAAAGGGTTTTTTTCCTGCTTTAGTTCCCTTTCTGCTTCCAGCCCTGGGCAAGCCAAGTGCCCCCAAAGCCCCAAACTCAGAGATTTTCCAGCACATTCTCCATCTGCTCACCCAAATCTTTCTCCCAAAAAGAAAAGATTCTTTCCTCAAACCCTGCTGTGTTAATCACAAAAAAAAAAAAAAAAGTGTTATCAGAGCGAAGAGCTGGAGATTAACAACAGTTATCAGCAACCACAGGGAGTAAATTCAGCGAGGAGAAACGCTGAGCATGTGCTGGACACATTTCCAATCTGATTTCTCACCAAACCAAGGCTGGTTATGACTAAAATGAACATTTTTGGATCCTTCCTGGGAGGGAGGGCAGGACTGGGGATTTCCAGCGGGATCCCGTTCCAAGGAAGGGAAATTTAACCCCTGCTCCTCCAGCAGCCCTTGGACACCCCAATCCCATCACCCTCCAACTTCCAACAGCGCTGACACCACTTTAAATACTCAAACTCCACAAAAAACTCATGAAGGAATGGAACATCCATTCCTTGGGGAAGGAACACCCAGTTTGGGGAAGGAACACCCAATTTGGGGAAAGTTCACAGCAATGATCAATCCTGGGGAGCACTGGAGCATGAAAAGGAATCCAAAGGACCCAAAAGTGTGGGAAATGCACAGAAACAGCCTGCAGGAACCGGGTTAATCATTCATTTGCATTCATTTCATAATTCCATGAGTTGCCTGGGCGTGGGGAGGGAGGGAGCCCGGGCTCTTCCCTTCAGAACAGGAGGAGATTTGAATGAAGAATGTGGAACTGCCGCGCTCACAAAGGAGTTCGGGTGCTTTTGTGCAGGGAGAGGCTGCGCTTGCTCTCGACACAAAAATCTGTTTGTTCTCGAATAAATCCATCAGGAAGAGGCAGCAGAACAGGTCCAGGAGACCAAAGCTGGGTTAAGGTGCTGCTGACCCCGAGCAGCTTCTGCTCCTCTGCTTGGGAACATCCCAAGGGACAGCTCTGTTCAGGAGCTCCTGGATCCACCAGAGCTGGGTCAGGGTTTGGATGGATTCACTGGAGGGGTTTTGGTGGATATCAGGACAAGGTTCTGCACCTCCCTCTCCCCAAAACTCAGCCCTGGACCGATGGGTGCCAAAACTCTTTGTGCAAGAGCCCAAAAACACTTGGTTGTATTTTTCTTTCACCCCAAACCTATAAGAACTCTGATGCAGGAAGGCGGATTTTAGGGTTAAGAGAAAGCAAAAGCACAATCCTTTCGTATTCTCCAAACAATTCCAAACAACTCCCGTTTCCAGCAGTTTCTGCTGTGTTTTTCTGGCTTATTTTAGAGAGTTTCTCTCTGCAGCCCTTCACCTCCCCTGCCCTTCCTCTGCTCCCCTGCTCCACACTGTAGTAGCTGTTGAGTAGCCACAAAACCTTACAAACGCCTTCCTTCTGAGCACTAAGATTTCCTCTGCTGCTGCTGTTGATTAAAACAGAAGTTAAACAACATCTCCTTCACCTTCCAAAACCCTTCCTCCACGAGTTTCAGCTGCTTTGTGTCAAACACCGTGAGGGGTTTATTTTAACAGCAGAACAGCCCTAAACCGAAGTCAATTCCCCATTAAAAATGTGTAATATGATCATTATTTCTGGCACTTTCCATAGGCTCTCAGTGCCTCGGTTCACTCCAGGAATCCCAGTTGAATCTGCCACGTTCCAGACACACAAACACATCCAGAGGTGAGGAACAGAATCCACACACAAAGAAATGGATGAAATCCTCCACAGCACTGATTATCTATTCAGGAAAACAGTCCAAGGATGGCTCAAATTCTCCAGACCCAATTCCCATCTGCCTCTGCAAAAATTTCATTAATTCGATGTTATAATTTTTTTTTTCTCTATCAAGGGTGCTCAAAGTTTGGAAATGCTGAAGAATGTGGGATGCAAGAACCCAGAAGCAGCATAAATATGGAAAAAAATCACTATTTCATCTCAACTCACAAGAGCTGAGAGTTACTCAGTTACTCTCTCACACAGAATTCTTTCCTGCAAAGTAACACCACGCATATTTGTCAAATGAATAAAAATAAACGTTTGTCAAATGAATAAATCTGTCAAATGAATAAATGAATAAAATGGCTTCAATTCCCCAAACCCAATTCCTGGCCACCTCTGTAAAAGCTTCATTAATTTGATGTGATCATTTTTTATTTCTCCATCTCAAAGTTTGCCTTGAGCAAAAGGCTGCTCCAAGTTTGGAAGAGCTGAAGAACGTGGGATGCAAATATGAAAAAAATCACAATTTCTCCTCAACTCACAAGAGCTGAGAGTTTCTCTCTTACACACAATTAACAAAGTAACATCAAGCATTTTTGTCAAATGAATAAAATTGTCAGAACAGAAGTGGCAATTTACAACTTACACGCCTTAATCTCCCCAATTAAAGGAAAATCCTTTGGTGAATTATGTCAGATATTTAGAGATACAAACAGAATGATTAATGCCAGTGTCTAATTGAATTTCACCTCAGGATTTCTTTGCCTGACTCTGTCTTTGGTAGCTAACCCGTTAATGTGAATAAATTGAGAAAGAAATGAAGAGAGGAACAAAAAGGGACGTGGAAACGCTCCTCCAGCACAGCAAAACTCAATTTCAAAATCACTTCCAGCAGGCTGCTGAATTCCAGGGGTTTCTCAGGCAGCGAGGGGAAAGGCAGACACGTGGGGTTGGCTTTTTTAATTGCATGGAAGATTTTCATCCTTGCTTTGTGCTAAAAAGAACCAACACCAATTCAGCTGAATGGTTCTTAAAATAAAAGAGAAAATAAAAAAAAAGGAGAAAAGGATGAGGGTCCGTTTTTAAAATCCGTTAATTAGAGAAGAGTGGAAGATAATTTTGGGTTAGTCCCACCACTGCAGAAGCATCCTGCAAGGAAATCCTGGGAATGAAAACACTTTTGGTGCCACCAGAGCATCCCCTCGTGGTGCCACCGAGATGAACCCACCTGGTCGTTCCCGAGCAGCCCAGCCCGGGCCAGGCCAGCAGCCCCCAGCCCTGGAGATATGAACCATGGAGGATCCTGCAGGGCTCCTCGTGCCCTCCTTTCCCTGTGGAACAGCAGGAGCAGCTCCCAGTCAGTCCATGGAACAGCTCTCAGTCCATGGAGCAGCTCCCAGTCAGTCCTTGGAGCAGCTCTCAGTCCGTGGAGCAGCTCTCAGTTCATGGAGCAGCTCTCAGTTCATGGAGCAGCTCTCAGTCAGTCCGTGGAGCAGCTCTCAGTCAGTCCGTGGAGCAGCTCTCAGTCAGTCCGTGGAGCAGCTCTCAGTCAGTCCGTGGAGCAGCTCTCAGTCAGTCCGTGGAGCAGCTCTCCGTCCATGGAGCAGCTCTCAGTCAGTCCAGGAGCAGCTCTCAGTCAGTCCCGGAGCAGCTCTCAGTCAGTCTCACCGGAGCAGCTCTCAGTCAGTCCGTGGAGCAGCTCTCAGTCAGTCCCGGAGCAGCTCTCAGTCAGTCCCGGAGCAGCTCTCAGTCAGTCCGGAGCAGCTCTCAGTCAGTCCGGAGCAGCTCTCAGTCAGTCCCGGAGCAGCTCTCAGTCAGTCCGGAGCAGCTCTCAGTCAGTCCACGGAGCAGCTCTCAGTCAGTCCAGGAGCAGCTCTCAGTCAGTCCCGGAGCAGCTCTCAGTCAGTCCACGGAGCAGCTCTCAGTCAGTCCGTGGAGCAGCTCTCAGTCCATGGAGCAGCTCTCAGTCCTTGGAGCAGCTCTCAGTCCATGGAGCAGCTCTCAGTCAGTCCTGGAGCAGCTCTCAGTCAGCTCACGGAGCAGCTCTCAGTCCATGGAGTAGCTCTCAGTCCATGGAGCAGCTCTCAGTCCATGGAGTAGCTCTCAGTCCATGGAGCAGCTCTCAGTCCATGGAGCAGCTCTCAGTCCACGGAGCAGCTCTCAGTCCACGGAGCAGCTCTCAGTCCGTGGAGCAGCTCTCAGTCCGTCCGTGGAGCAGCTCTCAGTCAGTCCGTGGAGCAGCTCTCAGTCAGTCCACGGAGCAGCTCTCAGTCAGTCCGTGGAGCAGCTCTCAGTCCGTGGAGTTGCTCTCAGTTCATGGAGCAGCACCGACTGTCCGAGGAGTCACCAGTCTGAGTCAAATATACCTGGGTGGCACTGCCTCCCTGCGCCTTTCTGGGAGCTTTTCAGGGCCATTAATTAACCCTGAGCATTCCAGGGGAGGTGAATAATGAGCAGCAGGGCAGACACTCCACAACATCAAACAGGCCCAGGTTATTTGCCCAGGGTACCAGGGATGATGATGACAGAGCTCGTTTCCTCCAGAGCAGCCTCTCATTTTCCCCACCAACACCTGCCATTAAAACATCCCATAAAATCAAAGGAACGCCTCTTTCTGGCAGGAGAGCTGAGGGTAAATCGGTCTTAACTGTCTGCTTTGTCTGAATCCAGATAGAACACACCTAAAAGCCAGACAGAAGCCTGACTGAAAGCCACAAAAGGCATTTATGTAAAATTTTCAAAGTCCCAGAGATGCTCCGTGGCTCAGCCTCTACATTCAAAAGGATTTTACACCAGGAATGCTCAATGGAAGCAAAGCCATCCTGAGCAGGTTTTTCCTATATCACCCTCAGAATTCCTGCAAGTACCAATGCTCAGCTGGGTAAGTGCAGGAATTTTACTCCACAGCACCTCTTGTAAAGGAAGAAAGGAATATCTGACAGCCTGCAAAGCTCAAATTATGTGAATCATCATTTTTCTATCAGTTCATTGTCAGCTACAGCAACACCCATTAATCAGCACAGCTCAGAGCGCAGCAGGAACAAGGAGATGCTTATTTTTCATAAGCTTTTGTCAGAGAAGTGACATTAAAATTCTGGTCCTCCTTTTTACACACACACACGTGCTTTATCATTTAGAAAGCATTTCTACTGCTCCAGCGTTTACAATCAGTGACTCAAGGTTCAATAAAAGGCCTTACTACAGACACTGCTTGCAGGATACACAGGGCTCTACCCGGTGTTTGTACAGCAGGAACTTCTACAATAAAATTAAAAGTCTTCATCTGAACTTTTTTCTTTTCACCTCTGATCTCATCATCTACTTCCCTAAAAAAAGCTTTTTCCAAAGAAACTCAGATAGAACTGCACAAATTACAGCCATGCACCAGGTGTCAAAGGGAAAAAAACCCTCACATTTGATATATTTGTATGAATAAAATTTAGAATCATTTGAAGCCAGACCATGAGACACAGACCCAGACTGTAATCTGGATTCCCAGCACCAGCTGGGTAACAGAGCCAACACAGAATTCCCAGAAATTCAGCATCAGGTTGATCCTGGCAGGAAAATGCTGCTTTGTGTCTCCTCTGCACAGTTCAATCTCAACCTGAACCTGGATTAACTCATTTCATTTTTCACCTGCTCGATGCCAGTGCACCAGAACAATTCAGTCCCTCGAAAACACCACCAGAAAAAAAAAAAATTAAAATTTCATAGAATCACACAACTCTAGAATGGTTTGTGTTGGAAGAGACCCCAAAGCTCATTTGGTTCCACAGGCAGGGACACCCTCCACTAGACTGGGTTTAAATTCAGATTTATCAAAGCCACTGGGACAGGAGGAAACACGAGCACACATCACCCATTCACTGTGGGTGTGACTTATTTACCCCGAGAATGTGGAGCCCCAGCCATGTGGCAGAGCAGCCCCTGGATGAGCTGGGGACGATCCCAGCCAAAATCAACACGGAAAGGGAGCGGAGGCTCGGCCGCGGCTGCTGCGCCAGCCCCGGGAATGTTTGTGTTGGTTCATTGAGCAGGGACTGAAAACAACACACCCACAGCAAGCAGGCAGCCCCAAATCACAGGCACCTAATCAAACAGGCAGCCCTGATACAACCCAACCCGGCAGCCCCAAATACCCAACCCAGCAGCCCCAAATCAAACAGGCAGACCTGAAACAACCCAACCCAGCAGCCCCAAATCAAACAGGCAGCCTGAAACAACCCAACCCCAGCAGCCTCCAAATCAAACAGGCAGCCTGACAACAACCCAACCCAGCAGCCCCAAATCAAACAGGCAGACCCTGAAACCAACCCAACCCAGCAGCCCCAAATCAAACAGGCAGACCTGAACAACCAACCCAGCAGCCCCAAAATCAAACAGGCAGACCTGAAACAACCCAACCCAGCAGCCCCAAACAAAAGCAACCTGAAAACCCAACCCGCAGCCCCAAATCAACACGGCACCTAAACAACCCAACCCAGCAGCCCCAATCAACAGGCAGACCTGAAACAACCCACCCAGCAGCAAATCAAACAAGACCTAAACCAGACCACAACCCAGCAGCCAAATCACACAGACCTGAACCCAACCCAGCAGCCCCAAATCAACCCAGCAGCCCCAAATAAACCCAACACAGAAAGTCCAGAAGTCGCCAGGAGGTTTCAGAGAGCATTCCTGGCTCAGCCAGTGCAGTTTCAGGGCAAAGTCAGGGTCAGGTCAGCGAGGGAAGTTTTTCCATCCTCTCTGAGAAAAACCCACTGAGTCAGAGAAAGGAAACTTCCTCCAGAGCCAGTTTATTCAATGATTTAACCAGACCTGGAGGATCCACATTTCTCCATTTATTAATACACCAAAAATTAAGGAGCATTTGGTGTGGGTTTAAGGGTTATATTGGAAATATCTGTACTTAACAAAATCCTGTGCCAGGAAGGTCAACAAATATTATCTTAACAACTCAGAACAAACAAATAAAAGGTGCAGTAAAACCTCCACTGATAAAGTCACACGTGGAACTTTCAATGAAATTCATTTAAATGCGATTTAAATGCTTGACAGCATCTCAAGAAATCGTTATTGCACAGCTAGATGGAATATAATACACGGACATATATAGCTCCGCTGCTGTAGCTCAAATCATACGGTGCCATACTGTGATGACTGTAAATTCCCGTGTGACTTTGGAAAGACACTGCGGAGCCAGCCAGATGTTGTCTCACCATTCAAACCCAACACTTACAGAAGACATCAGATCACTCGCAGTGAAAAGAGCAGTTAAACTTCAGATGCTCTATCCTATTGTAGTTTGTTTTTTTTTAAACCTGATAAATTCCCATAACTAGAGCTCTTTTTCGCTCGTTTGAGCAAGAGAACCTTATCAAGCAAGCACTGCACCTCCAGGCTGACTCACACCGAGACCATCGACAAAAGCCATCAGACAGAGCTTGAAAAAAAAAAAAACAAAAAAAAAACAACATCAAAAAATCCACCAGAAACGAAACATCAACTGCGAACCCAAAAATCTAAAACAGAAAAGAAACCACCTCTATCCACTACACCTCACCGCAAAAACTACACACATCACAATGAAATCTACATCAATCAATACGCACTCTCCAAAACTCCAGCCACATGCCTCCATCGCCAGCTCACACCAGCACCCGCCACTGATCTCCACGTCCTCCACCAACAAAAGAAAAAAACCTCAACCCGTATCACCCGTTCCACCTCAATCCCTACAGCAATTTCACCTGCTCCATTAAACCAACCCCCCAAACTGGATGATATCCAGCGGATCATCATGCAGCCCCGACACAGCCAAAACACCACCTTGCACACCTCCTCAGCCTGCTCACCAAAACCAATCAAGAACACTCCACTATCCCCGACAGCTCATGCTCCCAAACCTAAACGGCATCAGCAACAATACACAACATCAAATCGATAAAAAATAAAATTAAAAAAAAAACAAAAAAAACCCAATAGCAATAATAAAAAAACAAACAAAACAAAAAAAAAAAAAAAAAAACCATACGAATTAAATATAAATATAAAAAAATTAAAAAAACACCCCCAAACAAAACAAAAAAAAAAAATATAAAAAAAACAATAAAAAAACCCAACCCACTGATAGATCAAAAAAATATGAAAAAATAAAAAAAAAAAACGAACACCAACAAATAAAAAAAATGATAAAAGTAACAACACAAAAAAAAAAAAAATACAAACACAAAAATATCAAAGCTGAATGTTTTCCATCCAGAAATATATCAAAATTTCTTTTAATAATAAATGAATCAGGAAAAAAAAAAAGTAAAAAAAAAAAACCCCAAAAAAAAAAAACAACAAAATAAACACCCCAAAATACAGGAAGCTCAAAAATAAAGACCCCAAAAAAAAAACCAAAAATAAAGCACCCTCACACCTTGCCACTCTAAGCCAGCAGGACTCCATGCGTAATACATAAACATCGCTCCACCACCAGGAACCGACAGCAATAAGCCTCCAAAAGCCTCCCTAAATCACTAACCAAACCACCCGCACCAGAAGTCCACCGATCAACGAACACTCCCACCCCGACTAACCTCTACTGGCATAACAGCCTCGAGATAGAACAGCAACACATGATAATAATCTCAGAAAAAACTTAATTAAAAGCCACGGCCCAAACAGTTCAAACCTGCTGAAAAAAAAAAGTCGACTTCACAAATCCACATTCACTAGAAAAGTACCACAATGAAATACAACGACTCCAAAAATTTGCTGACAACCACTCCGAAAAAGAAGATCATCAGTTTATCCATCAGAGAACCTTTCTATCCTCAAATCACCCCTCCACAAATCACGATCTAAAATAAGCACCAATAACTCAGCCTCAAGCTGGCTCCGAGTCGATCCTCCGTGATTCCCCGTTCAGGGACTGTCTCTCGCGGTCTCCTTGCTCTCCATCCCGGTTAGTTTGAGGCTGCGGTTCTCGGAGCCACCAGCTCAGTGATGCTATGTAGACCGAGATAGGGTAACTTCTGTAGGGCAGAGCTCCCTCTGTTACAGCCGCGTTTGGTGGCTGTGTGTGGGGGGTGTCATTGCACCACGCTCGTTTTGGTGTCCAAGAACCAACTCTGAGAAAACTACTCTGAACATGAAACCCGCATTTTAAGGTAGAAACTTTTGAAATTATAGTGCTATCTGAATGGCGGTATGTTACTACTTGTGTTCGGAGGTAACTTTAGTAAAACGTACCAAAAAAGACCAGAAAGTGCTTTCGTACGTGCTGATTCTTAAAGGCCAGTTTATATCAAGGTGCGTTGGGGCGGGGGGGGGGGGGGGTGTGAAAGTTCACACCATAAAAAACGGGGATGTTACTTAAAACTTGGCACTTCCTTTTCCCTCTCCATTCAGAGAGCTTAATTAAATTAAGCCCGGTGCCGGGACACCCCTCTCTACCTGATTGCAGCCGACCCGCTGGTCTGGCCCGTGCTCCCCCGTTCTCCCGGCGGGGCCTGGACCGTGCCCCGAAGGCACTGCCGTCCTTCCCGGGGAGCGGGTGGGCACCGGGTCGCCGCCGCTCCCCGACGGCCTCGCCCGAAGCCGTGGCTGCCTCTGCCCGTGCAGCCAGGTGTTTGCACTGACCGAGAATTTCTCCAGTGAGATCTGCGGGATTAGTTCCGCAGTCCATGCACGGACCAGCTTTTCCCTGCTAGAAATTTCGCGTGAAAGACATCGAGAGCGCATCCCGAGAGGCCCCCGTTGGCTGGCCTTGCACCAACGCGCCCGCGGCTCGGAGGTGGGGCACCCGCACCCCAAACCGCAGCGGAGCTGCGAACTGAAAGTAAACCCGGCGGCGCTGCCCTCCCGGCTGAGGGCACGCTGCGCTCTCGGGGCGGTTGCCCCGCTCCCGCCGACGGCAGCGGGCAGGGCGGGCCAGCGGAGCCACTTACCTACCGCAGCCTACTGCTCCTCCGGGGGAAAAGCTGAGGCGGCGGCCGCGGCACCTTCACGGAGACATTAGATCCACAGCGGGGACGCTCAGCGGGGCCGGGGTCCGGCGGGGACCGGCATGTTGCGGAGGGCTGGGCGGCGGCTGGGTGCTCTGGCCGCGGCGGTCCCGGGGCCCAGGCATAGACCGCCGCCTCCCGCCCGCAGCCTCCCGCCTTCGACCCCGGCGAGGCTCGGCGCGAGTCTGAGCCGCCCCCTGCCCGGTCCATCACATTTCAGCGGTGAGTGCGTGTGAGCGCTGTCCCCGCCCGCCCGTCCGCCGCCGGCTCCACCCCGCGGCGCCGCACCAGCCCCGACGCTCGCGGGCCGCGCCGCTCCGCCCCGACAGGGACGGGGACCGCCCCGGCCGCGGCCCCGCCCCGGCCGCCCCGCCGAGCCGGCCCCAGTGTTTACTTGTGTTTGGGTAGCAACTGGGCTTTAAAGTGGCAGGACGCCCCCCGCTCCCCCCGCGTCACCTAAGGTGACTTTTCCCTCCGAGAACAGCTCGACGCCCCCCGTCCCACTGCCGGCCGCGAGTATTTGCGCTGTCTTTGCGCCACACCGCACACGTCGGCTGCCCGTCGTGCCCGACTGGAGGCCCGACTGGTTTTAATAACACCCAAACCTAAAGCGTGGGTTTTGTGGCGGCCCATGTCTCCGAGGGTGGGTGCAAGGTAGCGCTCACGTCCGAATGGGTTTGTGGCAGTGGTGTCGGGCCGCCCTATGGACCGATTCAGCGATTCGGAGCTGCCCTTTCGCTGAGATTGAATTGCCTATGGGCAGATTCGGAAAGAGAAGCTCTGCGGAGGCATCCCCACGCGCGGTGACTAAGCACACAATCCCTACCTGGAACAGACACATAGTTTCGAAAGTAGTTTCGATTTATTACAGGGGAATTTACAGCTACATGGGGCCTCCCTAACCCTCTTCGAATGTTTCGATTAGGGATCTCTATTTACATTCGTCAATAGCTGCAATGCGGCTAGTTGCATATGTCGACTTTGGGTTACATTTTTTATTTGTAATATCTTGTTCTGTGTGTTATTTAAATCACATGTGTGGGAAATTCATCCTATAATCTGGACTGGAAATTGGAACTAGGATTGGAAAAGGACAGAAAGAAAATGGTACTAAAAGGACAGGGAAAATGGTACTAAAAGGACAGCATTGAAAAATTTTTTAAGATAGGGTCTGTGCTGGTTAATTCAAACCCGAGGTAGAGAAGTGTATATAAATTAGGGCTGTATGGGGATTTTTTTTTTTCTCCTTTAGGTGCTACAGTAAAAGAAAAAATTTAAATCCAAAGAGGGAAAATAAGAGTTCAGCAGAGGAACGTCTTGGTTCATGTCCTTTTCCACAGGGCAGCGCAAGCCGAGGATGCGCGCATTTGCAGCTCGCGGCTGCGTCCGGTCGCCGGGGCTATTTTCGTATTCTTTTCATGGATCCTTGCTTCTAAATTGGCCTTGTTTTCTAAATCCCAGGGACGCCCAAAATAAATTCGCATTTCCTTCTTCCCGGGCAGTGAGGATCCGAAGTTCACAGATTCCCGGGAGAAAGGAGGATTTTCTCGGGCCGGGTTGGATTTGAGGCGACCGTTTGTCCTCGGGAATGCCTTGCATTAGGGCATACACAGTATATCTCGATCCGTGACCAGACGGCATGGAAGCTGGTGGGAACTCAGTGCTCTGGAACTGGAGGGAGACTCAGAGCAGGAAACCAATCCCTCTCGGGTTTTTGCTTTCTCGAAGAAGTGTATGCTCGGGTATTGCTAAGAAAGATTTGAAAGTTTGAAACAAAAGAATGAGCAGGAAATAGCTGACTAATAAGCGCCACAAAGTGTTCTTAGCTCTCGGCTGCTTGCTTATCTGAACGACTCACGCCAGGTCACACTTTTCACACCCGCCGGATTGCACAAAAGATCAACATAGGGAAATTGTTTCAGGGTAAGAACTACTAAATTTACCAATTGCTCGCCCCTAACTTTGCATATTAGCAAGTATAAAAGTGATATAACGCCCTCTACAGATGGGAAGAACAAAAATCTAGGAAACTTTATATACATAGGGTATGCTACTCAACAATACTCAACCTGACCCTTATAAAATGCAAGACACCATATAAACTCATTGATCTCAAATGTCCACGCAGTACAACAAGGTTTACTAGATACTATTCCCCAAGTCATTCATGACCGTGATATCCAGGGCATACTTACAAAAACTCCTCTTATTCTGTTTAGTTATATCTCTCTCGTGGGTAATTAGTAACAGTGAATTAGGTGCACCGCTGTACTTCACTGGCCAGACTATTCGCCTTCACTGCCAGGCCGTTCGTGGTAACGTATTTCTTTCTACGCTGCGCATCTCCCACTCCACACTGGAACATCATTCACGGCAGGCCGTCCAGCCGCACGTGCTGAGCTAGTCCTCGGCGCAAAGCACCCCCATCTCGTACCCTCAGGACACAGCTGCCGCCGGCCCGCGCCGGCCAAAGTTTGTGCGCGGCGGAAGCGGGCCACAGAGGATTTCCCACCAGCTCTGAGATCTGACCACGTAACCTTCTCGTCACCTCGCCGGGAGGCCTCTTGGGGTGCTGGATGCGGACCGACACGATGGCTAACGTCAACAGGCTTATCGGTACACGCCTGTTCCTGGAGCATGAGGTGATTACTAGTCGGGGGCCACGAGTGCCTTGCCAGTAAGGGGTCCCGACGTTTGAGAGAGCTCAGACGGACTCCCACGGTCACCGTATACTTCCCAAAGAGGCATCCGACCATCCCGAGGGCGAGGGCTTTCACCCGCAACCACGGAAAATTTCACCGCGCAGGGTGCTTGGCTAAGCAGCCCCGTTGTGCCCGGGACGGGCGCAGGCACTGCCGGTCTGTGCGGGGGGAGCGCTCGGAGCGCAGCTGTGCCCGGCGGCGGCGGCCCGCGGTGCTGCAGCGCCGCCTGGAGGTCGGTACGGCGCCCTGCTCGCTCCGCCCGCACCGGCACGGGCTTCGGCCCCGCCGTGGGTGCTGCGGCGGACCCAGCCATTGGGGTTGGGGTCCCGGGGCACTCAGATCGGGGCTCTCTCCGCACCGCCCGAGAGACGACGGCCGCGGTGCCCCGAGGGGCGAGGAGGCAGCGCCGCTGTCTGCGGACGTCCGAGCTCTCACCTCGCACCGCCTTCTCCCATCGGCGCGTCCCGCCGGTCTAGACATCGCTGCAGTTATCTCAGCTTACCCCCGCTCTCTCTCTTCCCATACCCACAAAAAAATTCATCCGGAGACCTGGATTCCCTCCAGGGGAGCAAGGAGATAGGCAGTGTTTGTTCTTACTGCTAGGAACAGATTAAAGCAGTTTCTCCGTCTCTCTCGCGACCGTGGAAAAACCATGAGGAGCCAAAACACTCCTTCGAACCCACTATTGTCTCCCCTTCTTCTGAGCATACGGCGAGCAAGTTCGCGACCTCCGACGACGGATGATCACAGCGAAGGGCTGCCCTGTCCGCATTCGGCTTCCGGCCAACGCGTATGAGGCCAGGGCACTTCCTCCATGGCGGCACCGTTGTGTCGAGAGCGTAGCGGAGTGAGGCGCTCGACAGGACTGCGATTGCACGCGAGCGAGGCTCAGACCAACTCCTTATCCGTGCGCCTTATTGTGGGCGGATAGGACGCATGTTATTGGCCTTGGCGACGGAATCACAGGTAGTGTTGAAATCCTCAGACTCCCGACTGTAATGAATCCTGAAATGGTAAGGCAGAGTTTTCACGCGCTCCGATGGTCAGTGAGGGGTATTTTGCCGGCCCTTCCAATTACTGAGCGAAAGGGTCATGGCGGGGTTATTTCGGGCTCAGTGATTCCCGCGCTTCAGGAACCAGCGCTACGCCAAAGGGAAGGGGCCTGGAGTTCACAATCCCCCGTGAGTTGCAGAGTAATTTTTAGGAAACTTTTTTGCTTTTGACCTGGGATACGAGACAACCGCTGACAACCCACAGTTAAAGGACAGGCGTGAAACCAGGCCAGCCAGACGGCTCGGAGCCTGGTGCATGAGGACCAGCGATTGGGAGAATCGCGAGACCAAAGGCGCCAGCCATGGACTAACAACAGGTTTGACAGGCACGATGCGGCATTAGACGACTCGGCTTACTCGGCTGCACACTGAGAATTTTTTTTTTTTTTGTGTAGTTTTTAAGAGGTGTAATTTACTAGTTTGACCTCCGCGGCCCGAGTCTACTCTGGCATAACTGATTCGCTGGTGGCTGTCTTGGTGTGACATAATCCCACCAAAGATTTCGCGTCTGACCGATTTGCATAGAGAGTTGTGGATATTTTGAATTTTTTAGTTTATTCTAATATGAGTCCTATTCTTTATGGACATATATGGCTTACAAGATTTTTAACTAATATGATCAGCGGCAGTAGGCGCGGTTTGCCGACTCTTGCGATCACGGTGCTTGAGCGCGCGAGGGAGAGACACCGCCGGCGTGCGAGTCAAACATATACACGCCTCTAGTGCGTTCTCCCTTCCTTCCACTTGTCAAGAGCTCAAATCGCTGAAACATATCGCCTGCGTATATTAATAGCCATGAAAGAAAGGAGATAAGCAATTTTTAAGCATCTCGGATCGGACCTTGAGGCGGGTTTTTTTGGTGAGATTAGGCCTTGACCGCGATATTTCTCCCACGGACGCAGACTCAATCGCTCCGCCAACCCCCTGCACCTCGGCCCCTGTACCAAGCGCAGCAAGGAAGTCATCAAAATCTCTGAATAATTATGGATATTACCCAAGGCAGTAAGGATATGCTGTCCCTCTGGTGCAGCAGGGACGGGCCCAGCCGCCTCACCCCAGGTGAGGCCTTACAAGGGCCACGAGCGTCCCACACTCTGGTTCTTTGCCTCGTTTCCCCGACTGCTCCTTCCCCCAGACATGCATCGATACAATCAAGAGTCCAGCCCGACACGGGTCTCTCCTCCAGTCCTCAGCTCTTACATCTCCGCTCTGTTAGGCACACGGACACCGGCGGGCTTGCTCTCCACCGCCACTACCGAGCCCGCGAGGCTACGTCTGAACAACAGTATTAGTGCATACACGATTCACACCACTAAGGCTTTTAAATGTCCGCGACACCTGCTTTCGGGCTCAACGGGGTTGTGTGCTTCACGCTCCACCTGGTGAGGGGACAAGACAGAGGACGTCAAACCGCTTTCGTGGCTTTCCCGAAGTCCGTTGGCTGCGATGCGCGTTGACAGCAACTCGGCTTGGGGCCCAGCTCGCGCTCGCGGAAACTTCTGACGACAGCCTCTAGAAGTCCTGCCTCACATAACTAAATCTGTTCGCGCCGGTGGTCTCAGACCGCAACAGTTTTATACGCAGTTTGTGCGTTTTGCGACCAGATGGTGGGAGACGACGCGCCAGCTGCGGTGCTGCTGCCTTACCCCGACGGCGGGCCCCGAGCCCTCGATTAAACTGACTTTTTTCTTATTAGGACACTAAAGTCGCTCTCCTTCTCTTTCTGCATCATACAAGCTCGAACAGAGGTTTTTATGCTTGCAGGGAAGCAATTATTTCTCGTCTGAAGTGACTAGACTGTACCCAGGACATAAAGAATGAATTTTTCAAAGCAATCCGAATAACTGTTTACCTATAGCATATGTTGTTTATATATTCATTTTAAACGCACTAATCGGGTGTTTGCACTAAAGTCATTTACCCTTGACCTTCTCTTCAGCACTGAAAAACAACATGATGTTCAGGACTAGATTGACTTGGCGTGGAAGACACAAGAACCACCCCATATGCACACCGAGTGATTGGCCCCTATCTCTCAATTACTCTATTTTTGATCTCATTCCCACCCAACCGCGTGCTCACTTGGTGCCCCCTCCCCCAGCTGAAACCTCTGGGGAACTTGCGAGATTGGAAACTGTTCCCCGGGCTGAGACCAGACGTCTGTGCCTTACTCTCTCGGTCGGTGGCAACTTCTCACCCATCTCTGGCAGGACGTATCAAGGACACCTGCAAGGTGATATGAGTATTCGACCATAGCCTTCGGTTCTCAGAGGGGATGTGGCCAGCCTGTTCATAAACTGCACATGCCAGTGGATATTGAAATAGACCCTCCACTTTTCTGAGTTAAATTTTACTTAAAGTGGAGGTACAGAGTTTCGCCACATGAGTTACTGCAGCCTGCCTCAATTTAGCAACAAAGGATCATGAAGATTCTGCTCTAAATCATCTGAGCCAATTTGACTGTAGGGCGGGGATACGGAATTAAAAGAAAAGTTTATTGTTTTACTAAACGAATACAAGTAATTGAGTTGTGAGAAAAGAGTTGCTAGTGGTGGGAGAGTTGGTGATCGCATGCCTCGTACTCTCCACCAGTGCATTCTGGAGGATAGGACAATGAGAGAAACTTCCAAGGGCGCCAGCAAGTTAGCAACAGGACCACCAATTACAAACTATTCTCTCTCCATGTGGCATATATATTATAATAAAGCTCCCTTTCTTGGAAGGGAAAAGAGACGTTGCAAATTATACACCAGTTGGGAAATATAATTTGGTGTTTCACCTAAAGATTAAAATCTCAGAGAATACACAAATAGAAGAATGTAGTACGAGTTTGTTAACGCTAAGGCGCTCAAAGAACATACAAAGATACAAATTAAAAAAAGTCTTCAAGGTTGATCTGTGCACTTATGTGAATCAAACAGTGCCAGAATGTTCTTCTCTCTCTGCTGCTGCAGACAGGGCAAGCCAAAATGAATTTTAAGAAAGCCCCCCAAAAATGAATTTTAGGAAATCCCCAAAAAAAAGAAATTTAAGCAAGCCCTAAAATTTTAAGGACAACCCCAAAAAATTAACTTTAAGAAAGCCCCAAAAATTAATTTTAAGAAAGCCCCAAAAAATTAATTTTGAGAAAGCTCAAAAAAAATTTAATTTTAAGCAAGCCCCCTCATTTCAGAGCACCGCTGCTGATGTTCCACTTGGCTGAGCCTCAGCAGGGTTGGGACTTTGCTTCATGCTGGGCTGAGAATTAACGAGATAAGCATAAGGCATCCATCCCTGCAGCATTCCTGCATCCCAGGAACCAGACAGCAGCAGAGGGGTAAAGCCTCCCCTGGAATTAAAGCCTCCCCTGGAACAGGATGTCCAGCTTTAATCTCCCAAACCGCCGCACGGGAAGGAAGTGGAGCCGATCAATCTGAAGGCAGCCTGATCCTCCCCAGCCCGACTGGAAAAACCTCATTTTTTTTGGGTCCAGTGAGACTGAGCAGCCCTGCAGATGATGGGCAGGAGGAGAGGGCAGCCCACACTCAGTTTGCAGTGCTCAGCGATGTAAATTCTCTTCCTCCAGCTGAAGAGGAAGGAGCTGATGTGCCAGCAGCTGCTTCCCCCAAGGCAGTTTCCCTGCAGAAAGCTCTGCCTTGGAAATAAAGCTGTGGGAGAAACAGCTCCTGCCACCTTGTCCTCGACAGAGAGGATTTCCAATCTCACCCTCCAGGAGAGCTCCAACACCCATGGATGTGCTGTCCACACCACCACACTCTTTATTAATGATTCTTCCACATTCACCTCCGTTTACATTCAACATCAGTTTGTGCTTTCCTGGATTTCACAACACACTCGAAAATAGAACGGACAGAAGATTCTTTCCTCACGAGGTTTCAGTTCCCCCTTTTTTCAAAGTTGCGTCAGCGGCGGATGAGAAAGCTGCCCCTTCCTCGCGTGGCACTCC
Organism: Malurus cyaneus samueli; assembly: GCA_009741485.1. Taxonomy (NCBI): domain Eukaryota; kingdom Metazoa; phylum Chordata; class Aves; order Passeriformes; family Maluridae; genus Malurus; species Malurus cyaneus. Next base: position 188,949 of record VKON01001375.1, read on the forward strand.
GGGCTCTCCTCTCATTTCCCTTCAAAACCCCCCCTCTCCCCAGCAAAATAAAAACAGTGCGAGGTCTGCAACAGGAGGAGAAGCTCCTGAAGGACCCGTGGCTCTGGGAATTGAAAACATCCCAGCACACAATGGCCCCAACGTGCTGCAGCGGCCGCGGCTTTTCGTTCCGGCCATTGTCCGCTAAGAATAGCCCAGAGCCCCGCGGCCACATTGTGTGCTCCTGTCCACCTCCCTGCCAGGGCTATTTAAAGCCTCCAACAGCTTCTCCTTGGACGGCAGCTCTGGCTGGGAAGGCAGAGCCAAGGCAGCTTTGAGCTGTGGATTTTCGAGCTCAGCGCGCTCGGTGTGGAGCGGAGTCGGTGATTAAAAACAACACGAGAGGAAAACGTGCTGAGAGAAAGAACCAAAGCAGCGATGGATGGAGAGCTGCACGGGACAAGGAGAACACCCACGAGGCAGCACCTTCACAGGGAAACACAACTGGGGCTGGAAATGACCTCTAGGATCCCTGAGTCCAAGCTGTGACCGATCCCCAATGTGACACCTTAAGCATGAAGTGCCACCATCCCAACAGGAGCTGTGGGGTGCTACCACCAGACCACCTCCCTTTCCAGCCTGGATGAGGTTAAAGATAATCCTTGAGAGCCAGAGGCACGGATGATACCTCAGGATTTTAGATTTTCTATTTCCATGTCTCTGTACCCCTGGAATTCTTCTGTGTTTAACTCCAGACTCCACAGGCAGAGCTGAGCTCCTGCTCTCCCATTTTTATACAAAACAATTCCACTCAAGGACACCTCAGAGAGACGGAAACAACAGAGAATTGGGGGAGCCAACTTGGAGTCAATGCATGCATTGGCTGCAGCTGCAATTGGAGGATTCAGCCCGAAAATGGACAAAAGTGAGAAAGGGTGAAAAACCCGTGAGCCATTGTCCATTGTGGGTGTGGGACTGCCCTGGATGCACCTGAAGGCCCTACAATAAACAGAAATCGATTTTTTTCTTTGAATTCTGTCCAGACCCGGGTTTAGGTAACCCAAATAAAGCATCACAGAGATTGACAGGACGGAGGCTGTGCAGTGACCTGTGCTCACCTGGGAAATCCATCCCAGCCACACTGTTCCACAGTGTGCCTGCACTCAGCCACAATCCAGGGATTTTCCACTGAATTACCTGCATTATCCACTGAATGACCTGGCCTCGGGCTGTACAGAGATCATTCAGGTGTTCCTCTGGCATATCACTGGGGTTTGAAACAGCAAGGGTCAATTTTCCATTGAATTTCCCGAATTACCTCGAATTTTCTAAATCCCCCTAACCCAGCACCATTCCTCCAACAGCTCCCGTGTGAATCCCACAGAACCCCACGGCAAGGCAGGCACGGGGCTGGAATCAGCCCCACTCTGCTTTCCAAGAACAAAACACCAGCAGCTCACCTCCATCCCTTCCAGGAAAACCCAAACAGCTCCAAACCAGCTGGGAATAAACACCAACACCCAAGGATGCTGCTCATCTCAGCACGGCTTCCTAAATCTTGGTAAGTGACACCTCATTCACAAAAAAATAAAGCCACAGATTCAGGCTGTGCCTACAAACATGAATTGTTTTGATTTGTAGTTGTCACAGAAATATCAGCTTTAAAAAAAATAAAAAAAAAAAAAAAAAAAAAAAAAAAAGTAAATAAATAAAAAAGTTATTCCAGCCCCAGGAGCCCCATCAGCGCCTCATGAGACATCTGCAAAAATTTCTTCTTCTCTCCACATCTGCACAGAGCCAAAAGCTCCTCCCGGCTCCAGTTTGGGTCCAACGGGAGCAGAAAAAAAAGTGATTCATCCTCCCACTCTCCATCTCTGTCAGAACCCACCACCTTTGGCAGCTCCCAGCCCTCCCAACGGCGCGAACATTTGGTGACATTTCCACTGCTGCACAAACTGGGAATGAATTTCAATCATGGAAGGTGGAGGTTGAGTCATCCACGCCGATTTCTCGTGCGTGAAACTGGATTTTGTTTCTTCCCCGTTTGCTGCATGTGAGAATTTAATGTGTTTTCTAATATTAAAGGAAATATAATCGAGAAAATATAATTTTAGCAAGCAAAGGGGAAAAAAAAACCAGCCCTCAAAAATGAACTCATGGATGAGTTCTCCTCAACTCATTGCCTCCACTGGACTTCTGACTTCATCTAGAATAACTCTGCCAAGAGGAGAAAATGGAAAATGACCCCTACACAAATCCAAATGACAGCAATTAAGTCATTAACAAGCAGTTTGGTGAGTTGGAGCCATGAGCCCGGAGTGATAAATAAAAAAAGGCATTTTGAGCCTTTCTAGGAAAGAGCCACTGCTGGCTGTTACAGCTCTCCAAAAGATGGAGTGGATGGTTAGAGAAGCGACGTCCAAAAAAGCTGCAACTGCTGAGCAAGAGAACTAAAATTAACCCAAAAAACCCAAAAATCTCCATGGCAGAAAGCAAAGAGGCGCAGAAAAACATGAATTGAAGCAATGAAAGAGTGACCACGTTGTCACCCAATTTGCCATCAATGGAAGCCATCCCTGGTGTCACCACAGGGAACTCTCAGAGAGCACTGGGTCTGACCTAAAACCAAACTGGCACAAAAAAAACAAAACCACCAAGGAATCGGGCACTCGCTGAAATTTCCAGTCCACCCTCACTCCTACCAGGGCAAAGTGGATTTCTCTCTGCTCCTGACACGCTTTTCCCCTTCCTCCAACACATCCGATTGCTCTGCAGCATTTTCCTCGCCTGTTCCACTCTGGGATGACAACAAAAAGCAGAAATTAACACTTTCAACTGAATTAACAACCCCTGGGAGAGCTGAGAAAGGACCAGAGCAGCATCCTGCCTCTCCTCTTGCTGGGCAAAAAGGGTCAGAGAGCAGCAGGGAATTCCCAGCACCAGGCACTAAACCCAAGGAAAAGGTTCCTGCAGCTCAGGGAATCTTCTGTTTCCTCGGGCACAACCCCTTTGCCCACAAAAACCCCAAAAATCCATCCCCCAGGAAGGAGGAGCCCACTCTGAGGAGCCAGAGCTTGTTCCACAAAAGGAAAAAACAGGGAATCAGCCCACAAATAGTTCGTTGTGCTGCTTGACTCCCCCAAAAAATGTATTTAACATTCACCAACTTCCTCCTGTGTAAATTAAAAATCTCCCCCAAGCTCTGAAGGTTGGCTGCAACACCAAGGATTCCTCAGAGAAGCACAGGAGGTGGCAAAATGAGCATCCCTCACGTTCTCACCTGGTCCCTGCTCTTGGCAGCTTGGAGGATTTCGAAATTTTTAAAAATAACTTTTGACATCCAGGACTGGCAAACCAGTGTCTGTGCCAGTGCTGAAGTTCACACAAAACCTCCACTCCTAAAAATAAATCTCAAAGCAAACAGCCATTCAAACTCGATTCCAGGAGCAAAAGAAAAAAAAAAAAAGAACAAAAAAAAAAAAAAGACGGAGCACACCATTTTGGAGGAGAATGACAAAGAGAACACGGTGCACTATAATATAATAGCCAAAGCACCTGTTGTGTTTTTGTTTGTGTTGGGAGATTTCTGGGGAGCATTTATTTCCTTCCTAATCCCCAAACCAGCAAGAATCAGGGAAGGGAAAAGCGAAAGGAGAAAGGAATTAAATGGTTGTGGACAAATTTCATTTTCCTGATAATCTGATTCAAGGCTGGACAAAGTTCTGAGTCATTCATGGAGTTGGTTTGGATTGTTTTTTTGGAGTTGAGTTTTATTCCAGGGATGAGCTGCATCCCCCTCTCACTGATCCAGGGAGAACCCTCAGCTGGACAGATACCACCTTCAAAATCTGGGATCAAAACCTCTGGGAAATAAAAAATCTCAAAAACAAAACCCCAAAGAGGAACAAAACAAATAATAAAAAAAAAATCACAAAGTCAAAAAGCACAGTGCAATTATCTCCTCTCCTCTGTCCAAGTAACTTTTCTTGAAAAGAAGAAATCTGTCCAATTCCTGACTCCACGCAGGCTGCACTGCCAGACAAAAGAAAAATGATGTAAGAAAGTTCAGTGTTCTCTCAAAACACTTTTCAGGCTCTGTAACCGAATCCCACAAAGCTCAGCAGAGCCCTCGATTTGGGTCATTTCGAGTAACTCGCTACCATTTAATCTCCTCACCTACTTTGGGGCTGCTGGGAACACAAAAGGATGGGCTGAAAGCTCTGATTCAGGGAGCACAGAGCCTCCCAAGAAAAAAAAAAAAAAATGGTGATCAAGGGAGGACGGAAAAAACAGGCTCGCACAGAGCTGCCAGCACCTGTCACAGCGTGTTGCTCGCAGCCGCCAGAATAAAACCTGGCTCAACTGGAAGGGCTCCCAATGATCATAAATCATCTGTTCAAAAGCAGAATGGATGGAATTTTAAATGGAAAAAAAAAAGCAAATTGTTGTTGCATGGGTGTTTTAAATACCAAATAATCCAAATAATTGGATTTTTTTAGTTTTAAGGGAGCTGAGAAATGATGTTTGTAATGGTTGAAATGTGCCACAGGATGTTTCAGAAGTAGAAACCTCCAAAAGACAACTATGGATTTTGGTGTTTTTTTGGTTTTTCAAGCATCAAAGATGCAAGAGTTCTCAATCATAATTATTACATTTGATGTGTAAACTCCCTCATTTACACTAAGAGGCAAGGGAGATCAAAACCTACGCAGAGATGAGATGTCAAGTGAAATTTAGGAAGTGATGCAGAACTAAAATATAAACTTCAAGAAATCTGTGGTACAGCTGAAGAGTGCATTGAAGAGAATATTGTGGGCAAATTAAAACCAAACCTGGATAAATAAATACTTCACACACTGATGGATAATACACAACCCCAAAAGTGCTTGAGTAGAATCTGATAAAACCCAGTGTCTGTAGGAGAAATGAGGATTTGTGCTCTGAAAAAAGTTAATGGTCAATGGATTTGGGTGATATTGCCACAAAAAGGAGCAGCGAGACTCCAAGGAAATCTTTGGGAAAAAAATCAGCTTTGAGAGAGGTGAGAAGCAGCAAAAAAAGGAGGTGGGGAAGGAAAAGGAACCTGTTTTTCCTTGTAGGTCTGAGAGTTGGATTTATCCTTCCTATCACTGTCAGAGATTCTGAGCTGTTCTGCAAACACAGCACAACCTCCCCACAAGACAGCCCAGGCAGGGCTGGCTGGATGCTGACACCTTTCATTATAAAAAAATAATAAATAAATAAAAATCCACTCACTCTTCCCATCCCCCTGCACGCACCTTTCCGTGCAGCAGCTCCTGTTTTAAAGGAGAGGCATCGATCTTTTGGGACTGATAAAATGTGTTTGGACATCACCACAGAAATAACTCCTGACAGCAAGGACCCACAGCAAGATCCAAAAACCCAAAATTAAAGGGAACAGCAAACCAGCAGCACTTTCATCCCAACCGTGGGGTTGGGGTTGGGACAGGGTGGGGTGCACTGGGAATTATTTGCATGAAGCCTCATCCTAAAACCACTGCAAACGATGGGAGGGAGCTGGAAAAGGCAACAGAGAAAATTACAGCTGCTCCTGCAGCTCACAGGGTTCATTGTGGGATTCACTGGTTAAAGGAGGAACCTCCAGCAGCACAAAAACAACGTCAGCTCTCGTCCCTCCACGTGGGTTTGGATGTTCCTTCCCAAAATATTGATGGAGACTCAATCTGGGTCTAATTCTGGGTGCCTCAGTTCAGGGAGGACGAGGAAATCGAGAGTCAGGAGCAGATGAGCAAAAGCATAAAAAAAAAAATCACAGCAGGAGTGCCCAAATGTTCAGGGTGTTTATCAGAAAATAGCTCCGAGTTTCAGAACAAAATTAAACAAAAAACCCCCAACAAAACCAAAGCAAACCAAAACACTTCCTTCGCTGCCAAAAGCTGTCACCGCTTACGAGACTTTTAGAAAACAAAGCTCTACCTGCAGGGATTTTCCAGAAGGGCCAATGCCAGGATTTTTTTTCCTTGATTTAAATCTGAAACCAAACTACAACTTGAATTTCCAGGATGGGTTTGGTGGGGAGCATTTTTAACCAAGATTTCCAGGGAAAAAGTGTGAAAAGTAAAAACTGATGGATGCAAGGAGCCCTTCCTAGCTCTGTTCTGGGGGAAATAATTTGATATAAAGCCAAAATTAAGATTAATTCCTTAAGTATGAAGACAGTGGTTATAAATGTGTTTGGCATTGCACAATTGGCCTAAATAAAAGGATTTCTCTCACACTTTTGAGCGAATTAATTTATCATTAGAGTCAGAAATTAATCATCTAATGGAAGGGAAGAGCAGCATATGGATGGATAAAAGTTCAAACCAAGCTCAGAGCAAACACAGGCGATCTGGATGGCATTAGGACAGGGAAAAAAGGCAATTTCAGCAGTCAGCAGCGAGCTTTCACACACACAGGAAATAAAATCAACAAGTTGGGTCCAAAAGTCAACTCCAAAGGGTGCTCAGGCCAAATTCTGAGTTTGTCATCAGCGCTGACATCTTTGCCAAGGCGTGTTTCCTGCTAAGGAACCTCACACAGCCCAGCACAGACGAAATTTTGACTTGCAAATAATCAGAAACCCATCATGTCCCAGCTCAGACAATTTCAGCCTCTCCCAGCCTGTCTGTGGCTGCTGTCCATCCTCCCTTTTCCCCTTTTTTTTCTTCTCATTTCTACAGCACAGTCCCGCACCGAAAAAAAAAAAAAAAAAAAAAAAAAAAAAAAGAAAAAAAAAGAGAAAAAAATAAAAAAAAAAAGAAAGAGAAAAAAAAAAAAAAAAAAAAAAAAACAAACAGGGCAAAACGCGAGGAAGTAGCACGTTGCAGAGTTTTTAGACATTCAGCTCCAGGGGAAAACACAAGAGCACAATTTCATTCATAGCAAATCGAGTTTCCATCCAAAAATCATCACTGGATCCTGTGACCTTTGGAGTGCTGCATTCTCCTTCCACACTCCACAGAGAGCCCTTCCCTCCCTGTTCCAGCTGCACATTTGAAAATCTTTTACTGGCAAAACCTTTTTGTTCCCTTTTCAGCATCGTTCTGATGCGGACACAGACAGGCACCAGCAGCACAAATACCAATGCTTTACTGGGATTTTTGTAAAAGGTAACTGGGATGAAGCTTCTTCCTCCTTCACCAGATGGAGAGGAGACAGAGAAGGTAGGGAGGGGTCATTAAAGAGACCAAAGCAAAGCCAAGCTCCTTCCCAAAACCACTTCACAGAGATGTTCATTTATTAAATTTCATGGTGATGGAACACCGGGGAAAAACTCAGAATCTGCACCTCCCTACTCTGGTTTGTCACTGTGCCTCATTCATCCATCCCCTGCACAGATTAATGAAAATTGAGACTTTTCTTCTCCTCACTTCTGCTTCACAGTGGTGTGGTTTCCTGTCCTGAGCTCTCGATGTGTTTCGGGCTCCGCAGGCTCGTCAGAAAACACCCATGGATTATCTGCTTTGTGGCTCACAGGGCTAAAATTATATTTACCAATAATCAAAATGATATATAGATGGATGGATAAATAAAGAAATGGATGGAGAGAGAGATGGAGGGAGGGATGGGATGGAGGCATAAATAGATGGATAAATGGAGAAATGGATGGAGAAATGAAACGGATGGAGGAATGGATGGAGGAATGGATGGAGGAATGGATGGAGGAATGGATGGAGGAATGGACAAATAGATGGATAAACAGATGGATAAATAGATGGATAAATGGACAAATAAACTGATAAATAAATGGACAAATAAACCGATGGACAGATAAAACAAATGAACTTTGACAGTGGATTTGCTCCAGTCAGCCCTGTCAGAGGGAAAAGAATCCTGGCAAACCCAAGCAATTCCCCGATCCTGCGGTTCTGCTCCACAGGAATTTGATGCAGCTCTGCCTTCACAGGGAGCAGAGGAGCAGCAGCTTCCCAGCAAGGCTCATTTGCACTCTTGGACATTTATTCACAGTGCCACCGACTGCCTGGGGACAGGGAGCTCCTCACAGCTGCCATTTCCCAGGAAAATGCCTCCTGCAGCCCTTCCCAGGGGATCTGGGCTGGAAAAAGGAGAATTGGAGAATTGCCACATGCCAGGAAGCCCCCAGCAGCCACCAACCACACACGGCACTGCCCAGATCGAGTAATTACACCTGCACGATGAGTGGAAGCTTCTCAGACACGCAATCTTAACCCAAAAAAATCCCCTGTGTTTTAATAATGAAATATGTGAATGGCTCTTTTCTTTTTTATCCTCCTAAAAGCAGAAAAATCACATAAAAATGTGGTTTGGTCCCACAGATTCAGAGAAGGAGAACAGCAAGAGCCCTGCTCCAGTTTAACTGCACAAGGATGGATCAGTGGATGGATAAATAGGTGGATAAATTGATGCATAAATAGGTGGATAAATAGATGGATAGATAAATAAATTGATGGATAAATAAATCGATGGATGGATAAACTGATGGATAAATTGATGGATAAACTGATGGATAAATAGGTGGCTGGATAAACAGATACACAGATGGATGGAAAAATACATAAATAGATGTATGGATAAATAAATAGATGGATCAATAGATTAATAAATCTGTCCAGGATGTGGTGGAATTTCCCAATTTTCCCATCTTAATTCCCAGTTCAGAGTGGGCCCTGCTGGCCCAAGGAACACTCAGGGACTCATTCCCAGGCAACAACTGTCGTTATTTTAAGAAGGTTCAGTTTGCAAACGCTCCCCAGCTATAAATTGCATCGCTCCACGGTTTCCTCCCTGCAGAAAAACCATCATCCAATGACAGCGGTACAAAAACAACCCAAAAATCCTTTCCCTGCTCCAAAGGGCCAAGAGGCTCTTCCTGGAAAAGTCCTGTGATTTAAAAAAAAAAAAAAAAAAAATCCAACCCAAACACCGCCGGAAGCAGCAGGAGCGACCAACTCACCCCGCTGCAGGGTTGGAGATGAAATCAGGCTGGGTTTAGGGTTAATCTGGATCTTTGGCTCCTTCTCACGAGTCCAAAAGCAGGATCAGGATCAGGATCAGCCTGGCTCATTCAGCCCATTCACACCAATAAATGGGAGAGTTGCTGGAAACACTCAAAGACCTCAGAATTTCTGCAGCACAAGAGCAAAGCCTTGAGAGAAGCTGTGATTAACTCTCAAAACATTTTGAGTTTAACAACAGCAAAAAATTACACAAAATGGCAAAAAATTGTGATATTTTAAATGATTTAAAGATTTACAGCATCTGCTTGGAGAAAGTTGAGCTTCCTCGCTTTGCACCCACAAGGTTTCTGACTTAAACAAATCGAGGGTGCTGAGCATTTTTCAGGATTTTAACAGAGAAAAGGCCCTGTTTGGCTCCTGGAGCACTGAATTTTGGAAGAAAAGGAGAGAAATAAAGCACAAATGAGATTGTCTCCACTGATGGAATACTGCCAAGCCAAGACCCTTTCTCCCATTTTTCTCCCACATTTTCATCCCCCAGCAAATCCAACCAAAACTGTGTTTGCTTCCAAAACACTGCCAGCATTCCAAGAGCAGGATTCCCATGATTTTTGCAAGAATTCCCGAAGAGAAACCGTGAAATCTGCCAAAGTCCTACCAAAAAATGAACTAAATAAAGCCATGAGCAATGAATCTCAACTGCATGTGGCACAGCGAGAGCCGTTCAAGAGAACATGTGCTGGAACATATTTCCATCTCAACAAAGCCTCCGATTTTTCACTCCTCAGAACGAAAGCTGAAAGAGTTGACCAGGCAAAGAGATTCTTCCAAGGAAATCCCCAAAATGGGGAAAAAAATGAGTGAGGATTTAAAAGCAAAAGAAGAAAAGCTGAAAAAGTTGACCAGGCTAAGAGATTCTTCCAAGGAAATCCCCAAAATGGGCAAAAAAATGAGTGAGGATTTAAAAGCGAAAGAAGAAAAGCTGAAAGAGTTGACCAGGCTAAGAGATTCTTCCAAGGAAATCACAAAAATGGCCAAAAAGAAATGGTAAAGGATTTTTGAAAAGGATTTAAAAGTGGAAGAATGAAAGTGGAGTTGAGGCTTATAACCAGTACGAAAAGGGGAAGATGCTGATGTGCAACCTCACCATGAGAGGAAATTGTTTAGGGTGGAGGAAAAACGTCCTGTCCCTCAGCTGGGAATCACAGAAAACTGCTCATTCCCAGGAAACTTTTGATGGAATCCTACTGGAGTTACACTGGCAATTCCTCCTGCTTTCGGAGGAACTGCAGCCCTTGGTCAGCTTTGGTCTCCAGCTTTCCAACACCTGAGCAATCCAAAAGTGGGGTTTTGGGGCTGAAAGGAAGGAAGGGAGGCAGACTCTGCATTCCTTCACCTCTTTCCACCCTCATTAATAATCCATTAGCAGGAGCTGGACGCAGAAACACAAATTATTGCTGGAATATCAAGGCAGCTTCCCAAGAGCCCCTTCCCCCCTTTTTTTTGGCACTGAGGCTGCTTGGCTGGCCCGACTCAGCTCCAAAACTCCAAAACTCCGGGGATTAGCACTATCAGGAACTGCAGAAAACCAGATGATTCCACAGCAATTCCAGAGCCGGAATTTGGAGCAAGTCATTGTTGCAAACAAATGGAATCAGTTCCAGGCACGGAGCCGTGATTAGCTGCAAAAACCCCTTAAAAGGTAGTTTCACATTTTAAATGGGAACGTTAATCCAACGCCTGCAGAGTCCAAATAGCAGAATTTGGGGTTATTTCGCTCGACCACATAGGAGGGAGTGGTTGAAAAGTCTCTTTATGGGGTGTATGAAAAAATCAGGGAATCCCCACTGAGCAGAGCGAGGATCAGGGACAGCGGGACCGACCCGGGGACATGAACAGGAGAGGAACACAATGGAAAAATCAACATTTGTATGAAACACCAACAGCACTGAAAAATCCCAAAGTGCACAGGGCTCAGCAATAAAATAAATGACGGTGAGTTCAGCTCGTTGATCTACAAATCTGAAGGCATTTCTATAAAAAAAACCCCGCAATTGTTGAGAAAAATGCCGATTTTTGGTTCAAATCGTCACCAAAAGCATCACATGCCCCTTCCAGCCCCCAAATTACAGCTGCTGATCCCATCACAGCTCCTTCTGCAATCTTTCACACCCAGAAGGGCAGGACCACTCCAAAGAGTTCACCAGGATTAAAAACTGCCAAGTGTCCCTCGGGAAGATGGACCGTACAAATGAGATTTCCACACTGCATCCGAGGCAAAAAATCCTCATCACATCAAACACTCTCTGAGCCGTTCAGCCCAGAGAGGGAAAAAAAGGACTTATCCAGAATCCATCAGCCATTTTGGGGAGGTTTAAAAGAAACTTTGAGACGTTTCAGTAGCCTAAGAGTGCGTGATGGCAGCTGGGAGGTTGCCTGAAGTTGTTCTTATCAGGAACCTTCTCTCAGCAAAGACAAATTCAGCTCCACAACCACGCAGCCACCCCTGGGCTCTGCCTGCTCCTGCTGTAAATTACCTCATCCATTTGTCATATTTTTAGCACTTTTTGGGCTGGGCTGCCAGATCTGCGAGAGATGAATTTTAACCTTTGCTCGCCACTACTCAAGGACAGAAGCGGCGAGGGCTCATGAAAAAATGTCAGCGTTAAATTCCTGCGCGGAGCTATTTACCAAAGCTTTCCACAAACTAATTAAATATAAGGCTCTCGTGGGACATGAGGAGAAAGAAAAGGAGAATTAAGAGATAAATCACTGGCTTTTCTCTCCTCGGCAAGTGTACACTCCAATTTAATATATTAAACCAAAAAAAACAACGCGACGGTCCTCGCCGGGGCACGGAGAGGCGGCAGCCCCATCTCGCACGGAGCACAAATTAATTATCTCTGCCTTCCCACAAGTTGCACAAAGGAATTGGGAGAGACAACCCAGGCGTGGGGATGAGCTGGAGATATCAAAGGCTCCATGTGGAGCCCACGGAATCTCGCCCCGCAGCTTCCCAGGGCTCCCAGTGCTGGCGAGCACATGGCACGGGGAGGGATCAAAGCAGCAAGGTCCTGGCAGGGGATTCCTACAGCGTGACACGGAGCCCTGCTGGAGCTGGGGGTGTTCAGCATGGAGAAAAGGAGACTCAGAGGTGACCTCAGCATCTCTGCAGCTTCCTGAAAGGTGCTCGTACTCAGGTGGGGTCGGGCTGTTTGTCCAGGCAGGAGAGGACTCAGCCTTGAGCTGCACCAAGGGAAATATGGGTTGGATATCAGGGAAAAGTTTGGTACAAAAAGAGTGATAAAGCACTGGGATGGTCTGCACGGGGAGGGGGTGCAGTCACCACCCCTGGGGGTGTTAAACACAGATTGGATGTGGGGCTGGGGGCTGTGGGTTGGGTGAGGTGTTGGGGCAGGGGTTGGACTCCGGGGCGCGTTGCGGAGGCCGGCCTTCCCGCAGCCCGGCGTCCTCCGGCCGCTGGCGCCCGCCGCCCGGTCCCCCGCAACCGGCCCGCACCGCCCCGCCCCGCCCAGCGCCTCGGCCAATAGGCGCGCAGCGCTGGGTATGAGCGACGGGTGTCCCAACCAATCAGACAGCGCCGTCTCATGATGAGCCCGCCCCCTCTTCCCGCCGCTCGGTGGCCGTGGTACCGCCCCGCAGGACGAGCGCGGCGCAGGGGCGGGGCGAGGGGCGTGAGTGACAGGTGGTGTGACCAATAGAAGAGAGACAGGGCGCGCCTTTCCACCAATAGGCAGGCGGGAGAGGTGGTGCCACCGGGTTTTCTCAATGGGTGGGCGTGGCCTGCGGCGGCCAATGGGAAGGCGCGGTCGGGAATTCAAACTGACAGGTGGGAGCGTGACCGTTGGACGGACCGGGAACGGGACCGGATCGGGACAGGATCGGGACAGGCGGACGGATCGGGACAGGGACAGGGATAGGAACGGGAAGGGACAGGTAGGATCGGGGACAGGGGACAGGGACAGGGATCGGGATCGGGACAGGGACAGGATCGGGACAGGGACAGGGACAGGGCGGACCGGAACGGGATGACGGATCGGACAGGGACAGGATCGGGACAGGATGGGACAGGATCGGACAGGAAGGACAGGACAGGAAGGGGACAGGATCGGGATCTGGACAGGGACAGGGACGGGAAGGGATCGGGACCGGATCGGGACAGGGATCAGGATCGAGACAGGGACAGGGCCGGGACGGGACGGACAGGGACAGGAAGGGACAGGGACAGGATCGGGATCGGACAGGGACGGGACAGGATAGGGATGAACAGGATGGGACAGGATGGACCGGGACAGACAGGACCGACACCGGGACCGGACAGGACCAGGACAGGGACCGGGACAGGATCGGGACAAGGACAGGATCGTGACGACCCACCGGCCGACAGGATCGGACAGGAAGGGTCAGGAATCGGACCGGGGCAGGACAGGATCAGGACAGGGACAGAAGGGACGGGACAAGGATCGGGACCGGGACAGGACAGGGATCAGGATCGGAGACCGGGACAGGATCAGGACCGAGGTGCCACGGGGTGGGGGGGGGGGGGGGGGGGGGGGGCGGAAAAGGGGGAAAAAAAGAAAAAGAAATTATCCAAAAAACGAAATAAATAAACCCCCAAATCCCAAAAAATGGTCCCCCCAGCCCCCTTCAGACCCAAATTTCCCAAAGCCCCCTCCTCTCCCCAGCCCCTGTCCTTGTGGCTTTTGCGTCCAATTCCCTCCCTTTTTTTCCCCTTTCTTTTTTTCCCCCAAAAAAAAAAAAAAAAAAAACATAAAAAAAAAACAAAAAAAAAAAAAAAGAAAAAAAAAAAGAAGGAACAGAACAAGGAGCACGCAGAGTTTTAGACATTCAGCTCCAGGGGAAAACACAGAGCACAATTTCATCATACGCAAATCGAGTTTCCATCCAAAAATCATCACTGGATCCTGTGACCTTTGGAGTGCTGCTTCTCCTTCCACACTCCACAGAGAGCCTTCCTCCCTGTTCCAGCTGCACTTTGAAAATCTTTACTGGCAAAACCTTTTTGTTCCCTTTTCAGCATCGTTCTGATGCGGACACAGACAGGCACCAGCAGCACAAATACCAATGCTTTACTGGGATTTTTGTAAAAGGTAACTGGGATGAAGCTTCTTCCTCCTTCACCAGATGGAGAGGAGACAGAGAAGGTAGGGAGGGGTCATTAAAGAGACCAAAGCAAGCCAAGCTCCTTCCCAAAACCACTTCACAGGGATGTTCATTTATTAAATTTCATGGTGATGGAACACCGGGGAAAAACTCAGAATCTACACCTCCCTACTCTGGTTTGTCACTGTGCCTCATTCATCCATCCCTGCACAGATTAATGAAAATTGAGACTTTTCTTCTCCTCACTTCTGCTTCACAGTGGTGTGGTTTCCTGTCCTGAGCTCTCGATGTGTTTCGGGCTCCGCAGGCTCGTCAGAACACACCCATGGATTATCTGCTTTGTGGCTCACAGGGCTAAAATTATATTTACCAATAATCAAAATGATATATAGATGGATGGATAAATAAAGAAATGGATGGAGAGAGAGATGGAGGAGGGATGGTGGAGCATAAATAGAGATAAATGAGAAATGGATGAGAAATGAAACGGAATGGAATGGATGGAGGAATGGAATGGATGGAGGAATGGATGGATGAATGAGGAATGAATGGAGATGGATGGAATGGAGAGAATGGAGATGGAGGAATGATGAGAGGAAGGAAGATGGGGAGGAGGATGGAGGAATGATGGAGGAATGGAGAATGGAGGAGAATGGATGGAGGAATGGATGGAGGAAGGATGAATGATGGAGAATGGATGGAGAAGTGGAATGGATGGAGAAGGGATGGAGGAATGGATGGAGGAATGGATGGAGAATGATGAGAATGATGGAGAGTGGATGGAAATGACTGAGAATGGATGAGGAATGATGGAAATGTGAACAAAAAGATGGATAACAGATGGATAAATAGATGGATAAATGGACAAATAAACTGATAAATAATGGACAAATAAACCGATGGACAGATAAAACAAATGAACTTTGACAGTGGATTTGCTCCAGTCAGCCCTGTCAGAGGGAAAAGAATCCTGGCAAACCCAAGCAATTCCCCGATCCTGCGGTTCTGCTCCACAGGAATTTGATGCAGCTCTGCCTTCACAGGGAGCAGAGGAGCAGCAGCTTCCCAGCAAGGCTCATTTGCACTCTTGGACATTTATTCACAGTGCCACCGACTGCCTGGGGACAGGGAGCTCCTCACAGCTGCCATTTCCCAGGAAAATGCCTCCTGCAGCCCTTCCCAGGGGATCTGGGCTGGAAAAGGAGAATTGGAGAATTGCCACATGCCAGGAAGCCCCCAGCAGCCACCAACCACACACGGCACTGCCAGATCGAGTAATTACACCTGCACGATGAGTGGAAGCTTCTCAGACACGCAATCTTAACCCAAAAAATCCCTGTGTTTTAATAATGAAATATGTGAATGGCTCTTTTCTTTTTTATCCTCCTAAAAGCAGAAAAATCACATAAAAATGTGGTTTGGTCCCACAGATTCAGAGAAGGAGAACAGCAAGAGCCCTGCTCCAGTTTAACTGCACAAGGATGGATCAGTGGATGGATAAATAGGTGGATAAATTGATGCATAAATAGGTGGATAAATAGATGGATAGATAAATAAATTGATGGATAAATAAATCGATGGATGGATAAACTGATGGATAAATTGATGGATAAACTGATGGATAAATAGGTGGCTGGATAAACAGATACACAGATGGATGGAAAAATACATAAATAGATGTATGGATAAATAAATAGATGGATCAATAGATTAATAAATCTGTCCAGGATGTGGTGGAATTTCCCAATTTTCCCATCTTAATTCCCAGTTCAGAGTGGGCCCTGCTGGCCCAAGGAACACTCAGGACTCATTCCCAGGCAACAACTGTCGTTATTTAAGAGGTTCAGTTTGCAAACGCTCCCAGCTATAAATGCATCGCTCCACGGTTTCCTCCTGCAGAAAAACATCATCCAATAACAGCGGTACAAAACAACCCAAAAATCCTTTCCCTGCTCCAAAGGCCAAGAGGCTCTCGGAAATCCTGTGATTTAAAAAAAAAAAAAAAAAAAATCCAACCCAAAACCAACCCGGAAGCAGCAGGAGCGACCAACTCACCCGCGCGGTTGGAGATGAAATTCCAGGCTGGTTAGGGTTATCTGGATCTTGCTCCTTCTCACGAGTCCAAAAGCAGATCAGGATCAGGATCAGCTTCCCTGGCCTCATTCAGCCCATTTCACACCAATAAATGGGAAGAGTTGCTGGAAACACTCAAAGACCTCAGAATTTCTGCAGCACAATGAGCAAAACTGAAGAAGCTGTGATTAACTCTCAAAACATTTGATTTAACAACAGCAAAAAATACCATGGCAAAAATTGTGATATTTTAAATGATTTAAAGATTTACAGCATCTGCTTGGAGAAAGTTGAGCTTCCTCGCTTTGCACCCACAAGGTTTCTGACTTTAAACAAATCGAGGGTTGCTGAGCATTTTTCAGGATTTTAACAGAGAAAAGGCCCTGTTTGGCTCCTGGAGCACTGAATTTTGGAAGAAAAGGAGAGAAATAAAGCACAAATGAAGATTGGTCTCCACTGATGGAATCACTGCCAAGCCAAGACCCTTTCTCCCATTTTTCTCCCACATTTTCATCCCCCAGCAAATCCAACCAAAACTGTGTTTGCTTCCAAAACACTGCCAGCATTCCAAGAGCAGGATTCCCATGATTTTTGCAAGAATTCCCGAAGAGAAACCATGAAATCTGCCAAAGTCCTACCAAAAAATGAACTAAATAAAGCCATGAGCAATGAATCTCAACTGCATGTGGCACAGCGAGAGCCGTTCAAGAGAACATGTGCTGGAACATATTTCCATCTCAACAAAGCCTCCGATTTTTCACTCCTCAGAACGACAGCTGAAAAAGTTGACCAGGCTAAGAGATTCTTCCAAGGAAATCCCAATATGGGCAAAAAAAAAAATTAGTGAGGATTTAAAAGTGAAAAGAAGAAAAGCTGAAGAAGTTGACCAGGCAAGAGATTCTCAAGGAAATCCAAAAAATGGGAAAAAAATTAGTGAGATTAAAGCGAGAAGAAGGAGTACTGAAGGATCTTCCAGGAAATCCCAATGAGAAAAAAATGAGTGAGGATTTAAAAGCGAAAGAAGAAAAGCTGAAAGAGTTGACCAGGCAAGAGATTCTTCCAAGGAAACCCAAAATGGAAAAAAAATGGTGAGGATTAAAAGCAAAAGAAGAAAAGCCTGAAAAAGTTGACAGGCTAAGAGATTCTCAAGGAATCCCAAATGAGAAAAAAAATGAGTGAGATTTAAAAGCGAAAGAAGAAAAGCTGAAAGAGTTGACCAGGCAAAGAGATTCTTCCAAGGAAATCACAAAAATGGCCAAAAAGAAATGGTAAAGGATTTTTGAAAAGGATTTAAAAGTGGAAGAATGAAAGTGGAGTTGAGGCTTATAACCAGTACGAAAAGGGGAAGATGCTGATGTGCAGCCTCACCATGAGAGGAAATTGTTTAGGGTGGAGAAAAACGTCCTGTCCCTCAGTTGGAATCACAGAAAACTGCTCATTCCCAGGAACTTTTGATGGAATCCTACTGGAGTTACACTGGCAATTCCTCCTGCTTTCGAGGAACTGCAGCCCTTGGTCAGCTTGGTCTCCAGCTTTCCAACACCTGAGCAATCCAAAAGTGGGGTTTGGGGCTGAAAGGAAGGAAGGGAGGCAGACTCTGCTCCTTCACTCTCTTTCCTACCCTCATTAATAATCCATTAGCAGGAGCTGGACGCGAAACACAAATTATTGCTGGAATATCAAGGCAGCTTCCCAAGAGCCCCTTCCCCCTTTTTTTTGGCACTGAGGCTGCTTGGCTGCCCGACTCAGCTCCAAAACTCCAAAACTCCGGGAAGCACTATCAGGAACTGCAGAAAACCAGATGATTCCACAGCAATTCCAGAGCCGGAGTTGGAGCAAGTCATTGTTGCAAACAAATGGAATCAGTTCCAGGCACGGAGCCGTGATTAGCTGCAAAAACCCCTTAAAAGGTAGTTTCACATTTTAAATGGGAACGTTAATCAACGCCTGCAGAGTCCAAATAGCAGAATTTGGGGTTATTCGCTCGACCACATAGGGGGAGTGTTGAAAAGTCTCTTTATGGTGTATGAAAAAATCAGGGAATCCCCACTGAGCAGAGCGAGGATCAGGGACAGGGGACCGACCCGGGGACATGAACAGGAGAGGAACACAATGGAAAAATCAACATTTGTATGAACACCAACAGCACTGAAAAATCCCAAAGTGCACAGGGCTCAGCAATAAAATAAATGACGGTGAGTTCAGCTCGTTGATCTACAAATCTGAAGGCATTTCTATAAAAAAAACCCCGCAATTGTTGAGAAAAATGCCGATTTTTGGTTCAAATCGTCACCAAAAGCATCACATGCCCCTTCCAGCCCCCAAATTACAGCTGCTGATCCCATCACAGCTCCTTCTGCAATCTTTCACACCCAGAAGGGCAGGACCACTCCAAAGAGTTCACCAGGATTAAAAACTGCCGAGCATCCCTCGGGAAGATGGACCGTACAAATGAGATTTCCACACTGCATCCGAGGCAAAAAATCCCATCACATCAAACACTCTCTGAGCCGTTCAGCCCAGAGAGGGAAAAAAAGGACTTATCCAGAATCCATCAGCCATTTTGGGGAGGTTTAAAAGAAACTTTGAGACGTTTCAGTAGCCTAAGAGTGCGTGATGGCAGCTGGGAGGTTGCCTGAAGTTGTTCTTATCAGGAACCTTCTCTCAGCAAAGACAAATTCAGCTCCACAACCACGCAGCCACCCCTGGGCTCTGCCTGCTCCGCTGTAAATTACCTCATCCATTTGTCATATTTTTAGCACTTTTGGGCTGGGCTGCCAGATCTGCGAGAGATGAATTTTAACCTTTGCTGCCACTACTCAAGGACAGAAGCGGCGGGCTCATGAAAAAATGTCAGCGTTAAATTCCTGCGCGGAGCTATTTACCAAGCTTTCCACAAACTAATTAAATAATAGGCTCTCGTGGGACATGAGGAGAAAGAAAGGAGAATTAAGAGATAAATCACTGGCTTTTCTCTCCTCGGCAAGTGTACATCCAATATTAATATATTAAACCAAAAAAAACAACGCGACGGTCCTCGCCGGGGCACGGAGAGGCGGCAGCCCCATCTCGCACGGAGCACAAATTAATTATCTCTGCCTTCCCACAAGTTGCACAAAGGAATTGGGAGAGACAACCCAGGCGTGGGGATGAGCTGGAGATATCAAAGGCTCCATGTGGAGCCCACGGAATCTCGCCCCCCAGCTTCCCAGGGCTCCCAGTGCTGGCGAGCACATGGCACGGGGAGGGATCAAAGCAGCAAGGTCCTGGCAGGGGATTCCTACAGCGTGACATGGAGCCCTGCTGGAGCGGGGGTGTTCAGCATGGAGAAAAGGAGACTAAGGTACCTCAGCATCTCTGCAGGCTTCCTGAAAGGTGCTCGTACTCAGTGGGGTCGGGCTGTTTGTCCAGGCAGGAGAGGACTCAGCCTTGAGCTGCACCAAGGGAAATATGGGTTGGATATCAGGGAAAAGTTTGGTACAAAAGAGTGATAAAGCACTGGGATGGTCTGCACGGGAGGGGGTGCAGTCACCACCCCTGGGGGTGTTAAACACAGATTGGATGTGGGGCTGGGGCTGTGGGTTGGGTGAGGGTGTGGGAGGGTTGGGCT
>VKON01001375.1:208743-227211 GCA_009741485.1 Malurus cyaneus samueli
CAGCCATGTCCTCCAGCGGCTGCACCTTCGAGGAGCGGAAGCGTGCGGGTGCTGTGCTGCCGGTTCTGCGGCAGGTGCTGAGCTCCCGGGGTATGCAGGCGGTGCTGCTGGCGACACCGACACGATCTCTATTCACGACATCCTCCTCGGGGTAAGAGCACGGGAATGGGGAAAGGATGGATTCCACGGGGGATGGGGACCGGTTGGAGGGGTCTCAGCATCGCTGTCACCGGGAAAACGCGGTGACCCCATCCTACATCTCCACACCGGGAATCTCAATGGGATTGGCAAAGAGCGAGGCTGGGCAAACCCAAAACTTCCAATTCCATCCATCACAGGGATGGTCAGGCTCCTCCTGCTCCTTTCCAAAACAAAGATTAAAATTTGAAAAAAGACCAGCACAAACAGAACAAACCTGATCTGTCACTGCCGCCAGGACTCTCCGCGCCGCTTTTCCCATAGCAAGATTTGAATAGTAAGGAAATCAGATTGTGAATGACATGGTAATCCTAAAGGCGGGCTGGAAAGGAGATAAGGAATCAAAGGTTTGGTTGAAACATCCCAACCTCTGAGGGAGCGTTCTGTTCCTTAGCTGGGGTTTGGCAGAAGCCGGGCGTGTCTGTAATTGGGGTTCTGACAGTGCCACATGTGCCCCATGAGCCCCGAGTACCGAGGGAAGCTTTTGGGGCTGTTTTAAGAGGATTTTTAATACTCAATGTCACGTGGGTCTCTTTCTAAATTTGCCTCTGAGTACAAACGAAGCTTTTTGGGCTGTTTCAAGAAGATTTTTGATTCCATCAATGTCATGTGGGTCTTTTTCTAAAGTTCCTTCCGAGTACAAGGAAGCCTTTTGGGCTGTTTTAAGAGGATTTTTAATACTCACTCAATGTCACATGGGCTCTTTTTAAAGTTTCCCTCCGAGTACCAAGGGAAGCTTTTTGGGCTGTTTTAAGAGGATTATTTTGATACTCAGTGTCACATGGGTCTTTTTCTAAGGTTTCCCTCTGAGAACAAGGCAAGCGCCTGATTTTTGGGCTGTTTTAAGAGGATTTTCGATACTCACTCAATGTCACGTGGTTCTCTTTTGAAAGTTTCTGTCTGAGTATGGTCAAAAGGAAAGTAGAACCATGTGGCTCGAGAGGTTTAAAACCACACAGCACCAGTGGTGACATCCTTTTTTGTCACTTCAGCCCGTGTTCTAGACACATGCAGCTGCAATCACAACCCAAACATCTGTTTTTTCAGCCAGTACAAACCAGTACAATCTTTCCTCCTCCAGAACCGTGGATTTCATCGGGAGCTGCTACTTCACGGAAATCTGCAAATGCAAACTGAAGAACATCGCTGCTGAAGTGGTGAGAGCACAACAGGAGATGCTGGCACGTCCCTGCCCTGTGTCACCTCCTTGTTGTACCTCCTGTGGTGCAGGGTTGAGGGATGAGCGAGCCAGATGTGTCAAGTCTCTCCCCCAGTGCTGA
This sequence comes from Malurus cyaneus samueli, assembly GCA_009741485.1. NCBI lineage: Eukaryota > Metazoa > Chordata > Aves > Passeriformes > Maluridae > Malurus > Malurus cyaneus. The sequence continues at coordinate 210,222 of VKON01001375.1, forward strand.
TTTAAAATGCTGCTGAGGAGAAAAGTCAGCCCAGCGCTCCTGCCAGGCTGCCAGGGGCGGGATTTTTGTGTGATCCCAGTGGAATGGACAATGCAACAGGGTTGGGTCCCTGGGTGATGCTAGAAAAAGCTCACCAAACGAGGCACAAGTGAAAAAAAAAGAGATAAATTTTAATCCAGGCATTGACTGAATGCTTCAGGACAAAGCTGCCTCCTGGGCTGCACAAAATACCCTGAGTCAACAGAGATCTTCATTCTTTTATCAGTTTCTGGTCTCATATCTATTAGCCTAATTCACTCAGTGATTGCACCTAATTGCTCCTTCACAACCGTTGCATGTGAGTCATCCCCAGTTGCTCCCCCAACCATTTTGTTTCAATTGGGCTCTGGCAGCCGAAATTGCCCTTTGGATTCGGCTCAGACAGGAGTTGTTTGTCTAAAGAGCTTTATGTTGTACACTTGGACAAGTAAAAAATATATGAAAATATAGCAATGTAAAGAAATCCGAGGCGTGATTGAAGTCAGCCCCAACACGGGGCAGAGCATTCTGTGAATAAAGAGCTCTTACTGCATATTCTAATTACCACAGAACATCCTCTTGGCAGATCGAGTTGTTGGGGGCAGATGGAACACGCTGGTGCTAAAGTTCTCCAACGTATCTATTTTTCTCTCCTTATTAATGTCTGATCTTTAAGGGTTGAAAACAAACAATTCTCCAGAATCGCTTTGCAGTTCGTACTGAGAGTATTCTCTTCTGCACCTCCATAATTGTTTTATTTTGATTCTCTGATTGTGAAGAATGGGGGTTGTGATAGGGAAAAAGTGTGATGTGTTGGGCGTTATTAGACAGAATAGAGAAATATACTTTTAAAGTATACAGAAATATCTATCAGAGCAAAGTAGAGAAAATGATTGTATCAGGTCGTTTGATTTAGGAGGAGTTGATTTCGAGGATTCAATAATTTGGGAGCAGTGAAGAAAATGTTCTTGGTGGCACTAGGTGAAGCTTTAATGGCCCCTCCAAACAACATTCTAAAATTCAGTCCCATCCCTCCTTCGACATCCTCCTGTGCACGGTGTGGTGCAGGTGGATTTTGGGTGTGATCAGCTCTTTGCTGATCAAATCACATGTCCTTTCCAAAGAAATCTGTAAAGAAATCCACCAGCAGCTGTTGGTGTGTAAACTACCACTGGTTACACATTCGGATTACCAAATGCTTCTCTGTGTCCAAAGATCATAAAACTCGATATCTGCTTTATTGCCTAGACAGAGGTTCTAAATATTTAAGATTTTGTTTAACCCTGTTCTATGAAACTGGAGAATTTACACAATGATCTGGCTGGGGGTGTTTAATGGGAGCTGGAAACGATCCAATTTTCAATTTTACTGGAAGATTATCAATATTTATTAAAGTTATATTTCAAATTTATAAGTTATCCAACTGCTTTCCAGCGGGAATGTCGTTGGCTACCACGTGATCATCCCTGCAGCCTGCCTGCTGTCCTGCAACAACGCACCTCTGGATGTTCACACCAGCGTGCTGGGATCACAGGCTGGACCCTTCTGGTGAGGGACACTTTGCTGCCTTCCCTTCCTAAAATCCTGTTCCCTATCTAAATCTCCATTCACATAATCCCTTCCAATAAAATCCCATTCTCACAAATCACCATAACAAAATCCCATTCCCCTTGGCATTCTACCTAAATCCATCCCACCCTAAAATCTCTCCAAGAAAGTCCACCTAACCTGGTCATTAATCATATCACCCTAATTCTCCCTAAAAACCCTCCCATCTCGAATCTCCCTATATTGCCTACCACTAAAATCTCCGTTCCCACTAAAATCACCATTCCACCCTAAATCCCATTCCCGCCCTAAACCCGTTCACCAATCTTCTCCCTACCCACCCACAATCCATCCCCCTAACCTCCCACTCTAAGATCATTCCCACTACCTAAATCCTGCTCCCTAAGATCCACTGCCCCCCTAAAACCATATCCCCACCCTAAATCCCCTTCCGCACCCAAAATCCTTGTTTCTGGCCCAAAATTCCCATTCCCCCCCTAAATCCCCGTTCCCACCCTAAAACTCCATTCCGCACCTTAAAACCCCTTCCCACCTACTCATACCCTAAACCGGTTCCTCACCAGAAAATCTCTGTTCCACACTCTAATATCCTGTTCCCCCTAAATCCAATTTCCCACACTAATCCAATTTCCACCCAAAATACTCAATATAACCTAAAAATCCACAGCCAACAACAAAAAAAAAAATAAAATTCCATAATCTCACACCATAAAAATCTAAACACATATCCACCACAAAAAAAAAAAAATAAAAAATAACAATCTTTGTTCCCGCACCTAAGTTCCCGTTCTACCCTAAACCGTTCCCGCACCACTAAATCCGTTCCCCACTGTAAAATCCCCTTTCCTCATCATCTCACTCAAAATCCAATTTCCACGCTAAAACCTCTTCCCCACCCTAAAATCAATGCAGTCCAGCACATGGAGGAGCTGCACAGAGCCGAGAATTGTTGCTGTCTGGAGAGAGCTGGAATTAAATTTGGGTGGGAATTAAACCTCCCTCCCCATTCTGGCTGGACAGAACATCTAGGGATTTTCTGCACTCCCAGTACAAACAGCTGGCAAAGGCACCAGGGGGAAATACCAACCCAAACCTCTAGCATGCTCCTGTGCTTTATTTTTTTTTTCCAAAAAAATCAGCGGAGAAGGGTATCACATAACTGCTGAAGTTGGTGATATAAATATTTCTGTGGGATGAAATAATGAAACATGGGACCCTTTGAAGAGAAAGCAGAAAATAGATATTATATTATCACCGAGATTTACAGGATTATTTGCCTCAAAAGACACTTAAAATAAGGTCACAGTCCAAAATACCTTTTTTTTTTGTTCTTTTTTCCCTCTGTCCTTGTCTCCTTCCCATCAGGGTGTGAATGTCTTGCTCTGGGGGCATTTGCCAGTTGGAGGAGGGTTCAGAAGGACAGTCCTGCACTCTGGGAGGAATACATAGATAAATTCACCTTCCTCTTGGTTTGGATTTATTAATTCCACCTGATGCAACCATCAAGGCTTAAAAAACAGAAAAATTCAGCAACGCCTAAAATCTTCCTCTTTTATTGTTTGGACTCCTGGATGTGCATCTCCTGAGAAAGATACACACTCGAAAATGCAAAAGTGCTTTGTGAGATCTATTTTGCTTTTTACTCTTAAACCTCAACAGCTGATAATCCTCTTTTTCTTCTCTAAAGCACTTTGCACAGCAAAATCTCAGGCTGCTTTTGGTTTGGAAAAATCTTTGGGAATAATAGCAGCTCAGCAGAGCTGAGTTTAAAAAAAGATTAAAGTTTAGGTGCTCTGGCTCTGTGATCTCCTGCCTTTTGTATTTTTCTGCACTCAGGATGCATCCTCAAATTCCCCTGGGGAGTCTTTCTTAGAGCCTTTCACATTTTATTTTTTCAACATGTATATTCAGAGATTTGTCTTCACAGAGATTCAAGTTTGGGTTGTTTCTTCCTGGGAAAGCTAATTCTGAATTTCCTTTAGCAAACTTCAAGGTCAATCTGGCTTTTCTCAGGGCAGAATAAAACCCTCGCACTTTAATTATATTTTTTGCCTTTCCAACACAAGCATATCCAGGGCTGACTTGGTCCTTTTCAAGAGCAAAAACCAAAAAAAAATTAAGTCAATATTTGGTGTCAGGCGCTACTTCAATCCCAAGGTGCACAGGTGTTTGCTTCCTGTAGATAATTTAATTAAAAACTCATTTTCTGAGTTGTTAACAAACCATAATATTTAATTTGAGCGTAATTCCCTTCAGCTACTCCCTGAAGGGCCACCAATTAAAAATGAGATAAAACATACTGAGAGAAAGAGCCATTTAAATTTGGGTTGACACTGAATAACCCCTGTGGCTCTTGTGATCCTTGAAAGGGGTGCAATGGGACGATCTGAATTTCTTAATTAAATATTATTAATATTTCTTAATCAACCAGACTACCTCTTCTGCATTGTTTTAAATGTACTTGTGTATTTTTTGTGTGTGTCTTGTTTCAATCCGTGTTGTGTCTGCTTGGAAAATATAAAGCTTTAGACTCGGGAATCTTCAGGGCTGATCATAATAACGGAAAATGGAAATATAATTAGGTATCAGAGATCCAAACAGTGACAGCGCTTTGTATTAAAAAGTGGGTGATAGGTTTGAGTGTTATAATTTGTTTCGACAACCTAAAAATAAAATCATTTCAGGTTGAGAAACCTGGACAGTTTCTCAGTGTGAGTTAATCTTCCAATTCATATTTCCAATTTTTTGGCAGCTTTCTGTGGCTCATTTCTGACTGCATGCATTAGCTGCAAGGTGACAACATCAATTTTTTTTTTTTTTTTTTCCAAGCAGAATTCTGATCAAAAAATACTCTGATTGTTTTTTTCATAAGTGACACAATATCAGACGTTCAGCTCTGCCTCCAGCTCACATCTTCCTCATTCTTTAACTTCACCACTCAAACCCTTCTGAGGCTGTGGGAGAGCATCATTCCTTCCCATCCTGTCCATATATCGATTTTCTCCCATTTCTACACTTGAGAGAACTGTGGATTTCACATGACGCTCAAACAATTGAAAATACTTCCACTCATATCAGAAATCAATAGTTTGCCAATTTTACAGGGCATTTCAACTTTTTTTTGACATAACAGAATTTGGGTATTGTTACCCAATGCAAATCCCATATTGCCCAGCTGTCAAACATCACCAGAGTCATCAATATGTCAGGCTACTGAAAATTAAAAAAAAATTATCTGATGAGACTTTGTTGTTTAAAGCATCAGTCCTCGTGCCAGTTTGGGGTTTATTTCTTAGTAGGATCATGGTATTGACAGATTTTAAACCCAAAATGCAATGACATAAATAAGAAACTACTCCAGGTATTCACCACCCAAAATAGTGGTGTTTCGAACACCCCTAGTCTCAGTCTCTGCTTGTTTTCTTCCTGGGTTTTGGTGTAAAAATAAATCACACTAAAAGATGATGGGCACAGCCAGGATGGAAATATCAGCAGGATTTAAAATCCGGTGCTCAGGCTGCCAGGAGGAGCTGGCTGCCCGTTTTGGGGAGGATTTCACAGAAATTTGGTGAGGATCTACAATTGGAGAATTTTGGCATGTGAGCAGGTACAAAGTTCTGGCTAAAACTAATAAAACCTGTGAACTAAGATAGTGAATGAACCAGTGTCCGCGAAACAAATACTGGGGCTGAAAAACCAGAACAGCTGAGTAAACCATACTGGCGAACAAAGACTGCTGAAGAAATCCTAGCTAAATCAAGAATACTACACTCAATGCTGGAGGGCTGAGATATGAGATAAAACAAGAACGACTGAGGGCTCCGAAAAAAAAACAACAGGAATCGACAGTCCTAACGCTGAAAAACAATGAAGCAAACCAAGAATGTCTGGGCTGAAAAACACAAGAGAACCTGGCTGAAAAACCAAAAAGGCCAAGCTGAAAACAGACAACTGAGGATACCAAGAACAGCTGAAAACCAAGAAATGACCCTAGTGTGCTGAAACCAATCTGTGCAGAAACACCTTGAGGTCTGAAAACTAAAAGACATCTCTGAGGCTGAATGACTAGCCTAGAATCCTGAGGCTGAAAAAGATCAACAAGTAATGACTGGGGCTGAAAAAAGCAGAATGACGCTGAGGATGAAAACCAAGAACGACCTGGGGTGAAAAATAACAGAAACAACTGAGGCTAAAATCACAGAACATCCTGAGGCTGAAACAAAAACAACTGAAAGCTGAACACAAAATGATCCCAAAATGGTCCGAAATCAAGAACAAACTGAAGAAAAAAACCAAAAAACAACCTGAAGCTTGAAACCAAGAACAAGCTGAGGATGAAAACCAAGAATGACCTAGGCGAAAAACACAGATCATGGAATCCCTGGAGCTGGAAAAAAAACGGCAGCACTAGACATAACCTGAGGTTTAAAAAACCAGAAACAACCTGAGGCTAAAAATCAAGAACATCCTGAGGCTGAAAACCAAGAACATCCTGAGGCTGAAAACCAAGAACGACCTGGGGCTGAAAAAAAGCAAGAATGAGCTGAGGATGAAAACCAAGAACGACCTGGGGCTGAAAAAAAGCAAGAATGAGCTGAGGATGAAAACCAAGAACGACCTGGGGCTGAAAAAAAGCAAGAATGACCTGGGGCTGAAAACCAAGAATGACCTGGGGCTGAAAACCAAGAACAACCTGAAGCTGAAAAAAACCAAAAACAACCTGAAGCTGAAAACCAAGAACAAGCTGAGGATGAAAACCAAGAATGACCTGAGGCTGAAAAACACCAAGAATGACCTGGGGCTGAAAAAAAACAGAAACAACCTGAGGTTAAAAAACAAGAACATCCTGAGGCTGAAAACCAAGAACATCCTGAGGCTGAAAACCAAGAACATCCTGAGGCTGAAAACCAAGAACGACCTGGGGCTGAAAACCAAGAACGACCTGGGGCTGAAAAAAAGCAAGAATGAGCTGAGGATGAAAACCAAGAATGACCTGAGGCTTTCCTTGCGCTCATTGAGACAGCCAACGAGAGTGCTCAAAGTGTACAGAAGGGACTGAACACCAGGCAAAAGGTCCCAAATTTCAGATCCAGCTCAGGGATTCTGCAATTCCCCAGATTTTCTGGCTCTGAGAGCTTTGCTGGAGCCCAGCCCCGATGCCCATGGCAGATTTTCACATCTTGTGCAACACTGGTAGGCTCAGGGTCACAGACTTGTGTTGCTGTATGTGGATAGACTGTTCTGGAAGTGAAATATCGAGTTATGTGCTCTGAGGGATCCCTGAGCATGAATTTGTTCAAACTAAGGCTGCGGGAGTCCACTGAAGATTTTGATTTTTAAGTCAGAGCAGGTGTAGCTCCCTCTCGTTATCGATGGCCAAGCCATTTCCTGCCCTGCAGTGGCTTCAAAATCAGCTGGAGGGAATCAGGGGAAGAGTGCTTGAAGGGCTCTTCCAAACCTCTGTGACTCTGTGATTCACTCCAAGGAGTCCCACAGGGATCCTCTCCATGGGCAGAGGGGACAAATCATGGAAGCAAACCCAGCACAGGCTCTACTGGCTCCAACCAATGGAGAAAAACTCGAGATCATCGCAGGTATGGGGGAAAATCTCCATGTGCAGGCACCTCCGTGGGTTAATTCCCTTTGCAGAAGAGGGAGGATATTGAACCCCAGATGCTGGGGACTGTGGTATCATTGGGCAGTCCAGGTCCCAGCACATCCTCTGGTGGGCAGTTATAGGGTCAGACCAAGAACTTGTCCCAAACACCTCCAACGAGGGATGGACAGCCTGACGGGTCACAGGAGGAACCCTTTATCCTTTCCACATCCCCTGACCACTGCACAGCGATTTTAACCAAAGTCTCCACCTTCACGACTCATTTCATTCCAGGGTTGATATCCCCATATAGAAAAACCCCAGGGAGAGCCAAACTCAACCCAAAAGAGGCCGAGAAGCGGCTGCTGGGACACAACAACACCTAAAGCTCATGGTCATGGGAGAACAGAGAATTTACTCATCCACACCCCATCCCTGAAGTGTCCAAGGCCAGGCTGGAGAAACCTGGGACACGTGGGGAGCTGCCCTGGCCCAGGATGAGCTTCAAAGTCCCTCCCAACCCAAACCATTCCATGATTCTTTATCCTGCTGCCTTTTTTCAATAAAAACCCCAAGCTCATTCAGCAGCAGAAAAATCAAAAATTTTGCATGGCAATGATCTATTAATCAACCCATTCTTTAAATGGTTTCTGATTAACCACTTAAGGCTATTAAATTTTTAAACAAAGCTCCATCGTTCCATTAGCAATCATTTAAAGTGCTTAAGGAGGTGTTTGTGGATTAAGAGCTTTAAAGGAAACCTCTAAACACCGCTCCCAGCAGCCATGTCCTCCAGCGGCTGCACCTTCGAGGACCGGAGCGTGCGGGTGCTGTGCTGCCGGTTCTGCCGGCAGGTGCTGAGCTCCCGGGGTATGCAGGCGGTGCTGCTGGCCGACACCGACACCGATCTCTATTCCACCGACATCCCTCCCTCGGGGTAAGCGCCGGGAATGGGGAAAGGATGGATTCCACCGGGGGATGGGGACCCGGTTGGAGGGGTCTCAGCATCGCTGTCACCGGGAAAACGCGGTGACCCCATCCCTACATCTCCAACACCTGGGAATCCTCAATGGGATGGCAAAAAGCGACGCTGTCCCATGTCAGGTTAATCCAAAACTCCAATTCCATCCATCCACAGGGATGGCTCAGGCTCCTCCTGCTCCTTTCCAAAACAAAGATTAAAATTTGAAATAAAGACCAGCACAAACAGAACAAACCTGATCTGTCACTGCCGCCAGGACTCTCCGCGCCGCTTTCCCATAGCAAGATTTGAATAGTAAGGAAATCAGATTGTGAAATGACATGGTAATCCTAAAGGACGGGCTGGAAAGGAGATAAGGAATCAAAGGTTTGGGTTGAAACATCCCAACCTCTGAGGGAGCGTTCTGTTCCTTAGCTGGGGTTTGGCAGAAGCCGGGGCCGTGTCTGTAATTTGGGGTTCTGACAGTGCCACACCGAGCCCCAGAGCCTCCGAGTACCGAGGGAAGCTTTTTGGGGCTGTTTTAAGAGGATTTTTAATACTCAATGTCACGTGGGTCTCTTTCTAAAATTTGCCTCTGAGTACCAAACGAAGCTTTTTGGGCTGTTTCAAGAAGATTTTTGATTCCCACTCAATGTCATGTGGGTCTTTTTCTAAAGTTTCCTTCCGAGTACCAAGAGAAGCTTTTTGGGCTGTTTTAAGAGGATTTTTAATACTCACTCAATGTCACATGGGGCTCTTTTTAAAGTTTCCCTCCGAGTACCAAGGGAAGCTTTTTGGGCTGTTTTAAGAGGATTTTTGATACTCAGTGTCACATGGGTCTTTTTCTAAGGTTTCCCTCTGAGAACCAAGGCAAGCCCTGATTTTTGGGCTGTTTTAAGAGGATTTTCGATACTCACTCAATGTCACGTGGTTCTCTTTTGAAAGTTTCTGTCTGAGTATGGTCAAAAGGAAAGTAGAACCATGTGGCCTCGAGAGGTTTAAAACCACACAGCACCAGTGGTGACATCCCTTTTTTGTCACTTCAGCCCCGTGTTCTAGACACACTGCAGCTGCAATCACAACCCCAAACATCTGTTTTTTCAGCCCAGTACAAACCAGTACAATCTTTCCCTCCTCCAGAACCGTGGATTTCATCGGGAGCTGCTACTTCACGGAAATCTGCAAATGCAAACTGAAGAACATCGCCTGCTTGAAGTGGTGAGAGCACAACAGGAGATGCTGGCACGTCCCTGCCCTGTGTCACCTCCTTGTTGTCACCTCCTGTGGTGCCAGGGTTGAGGGATGAGCGAGCAGATTGTGTCAAATCTCATCCCCCAGTGCTGATTTAATGCTGCTGAGGAGAAAAGCTCAGCCCAGCGCTCCTGGGCCAGGCTGCCAGGGTGATTTTGTGTGAATCCCCAGTGGAAATGGGACAATGCAACAGGGTTGGGTCCCTGGGTGATGCCTGAAACAAAGCTCACCCAAAACAGAGGCCAAAGTGAAGAAAATAAAGCAGATAAATTTAATCCAGGCTTGCTGATGCATTCAGGACAAAGCCTCCTCCTGAGGCTACACCCAAAATTCACCCTGAGTAACGAGATCTTCCCCTTTTATCAGTTCTGTCTCATTCACATATTTAGCCCCAATTCTCCAATTCCACCTTCAGGTGATGATGCCAACAACTCCAATTTGCTCCCCCAATTCTCTGTTGTTTCCATATTTTGGGGCTCTGACGCAGCAAAATGCCCTTGGATTTCAGGCTCGGACAGGAGTTGTTTTGTCTAAAGAAGCTTTAATGTTGTACACTGGACAAGTAAAAAAATATATGAAAATATAGAAATTAAAAAATCCTGAGGCGTTGATTGAACGTCAGCCCCAACACGGGGAGAGCTCTGTGAATAAGGAGCTCTTACTCATATTCTAATTACCAGAACATCCTCTTGGCAGATCGAGTTGTTGGGAGCAGATGGAACACGCTGGTGCTAAAGTTCTCCAAGTTCTTTTTATCCTCCTTATTAATGTCTGATCTTTAAGGGTGAAAACAACAATTCTCGAATCGCTTGCAGTTGTCTGAGAGATTCTTTCCCCTCCATAATCTGTTTTATTTTGCCTTTCTCTGATTTAAGCAATGGGGGGTTGTGATAGGGAAAAAGTATTTTGGGCTTTAGACAGAAATAGAGAAATATATTTTAGAGTATCAGAAATATCTTATCAGAGCAAAGTAGAAAAATGATTGTTCAGGTTTTGATTTAGGAGAGTTGATGAGGATTCAATAATTTGGGACAGTGGAAAATGTTCTTGGTGGCACTGGATGAGCTTTAAGGCCCCTTCCAACCCAACCCATTCCAAAATTCCCAGTCCCATCCCTCCTTCTGACACCCTCCTGTGTGCAGGTGGATTTTGGGTGTGATCAGCTCCTTTGCTGATCGAAATCACCGTCCTTCCAAAAGAAAATCTGTAAAGAAATCCACCAGCAGCTGTTGGTGTGTAAACTACCCACTGGTTACACAATTTCGGTTACCAAATGCTTCTCTGTGTGCCAAAGATCTAAAACTCAGATATTCTGTTACTCCTGACAGAGGTTCCCTAAATATTTAAGATTCTTGTTTAACCCTGTTCCTATCGAAACTGGAGATTTACACAACGATCTGGCACTGGGGGTGTTTAATGGGAGCTGGAAACATCCAATTTTCCAATTATTACTGGAAATTATTCCAATTATATTATTTAAAGTTATATTTCAAATTTATAAAGTTATTCCAACTGCTTTTCCAGCGGGAATGTCGTTGGCTACCACGTGATCCATCCCTGCAAGCCCTGCCTGCTGTCCTGCAACAACGGCCACCTCTGGATGTTCCACAGCCAGGCTGTGCTGGGCATCAACAGGCTGGACCCTTCTGGTGAGGGACACGTTTGCTGCCTTCCCTTCCCCTAAAATCCTGTTCCCTATCCTAAAATCCATCCCAAACCCTGTAAAAATCCCATTCCCCACCACTAAAAATCCCCATTCCCCACCCTAAAATCCCCATTCCCACCCTAAAATCCCTTTCCCCACCTAAAATCCCATTCCCTCCCTAAAATCCCATTCCCACCCTTCAAAATCCCATTCCCCACACTAAAATCTCCCATTCCCCACACTAAAATCCCCATTCCCCACCCTAAAATCCCCATTCCCCGCCCTAAAACCCCGTATCCACCCTAAAATCTCCAATCCTCACCCTAAAATCCCCATTCCCCCCTAAAATCCCCGTTCCCCACCCTAAAATCCCAATTCACCCACCCTAAAATCCCATTCCCCACTCTAAAATTCCCTGTCCCTACCCTAAGATCCCTGTTCCCCACCCTAAAACCCCATTCCCCACCCTAAAATCCCCTTCCGCACCCAAAAATCCTTGTTCTGCGCCCTAAAATTCCCATTCCCCACCCTAAATCCCCGTTCCCACCCTAAAACCTCCATTCCCCACCTTAAAATACCCTTCCCCACCCTAAAATCCCAATTCCCACCCTAAAACCCCGGTTCCTCACCAGAAAATCTCTGTTCCACACTCTAATATCCTGTTCCCCACCCTAAAATCCCAATTTCCCACCCTAAAATCCCAATTTCCCACCCTAAAATTCTGTTCCCTATCCTAAAATCCCATTGCCAACCCTAAATTCCCGTTCCCCACCCTAAAATCCCCATTCCCCACCCTAAAATCTCTCTTCCCCACCCTAAGTTCCCGTTCCCTACCCTAAAATCCCCGTTCCCCACCCTAAAATCCCCGTTCCCCACCCTAAAATCCCCTTTCCTCACCCTAAAATCCCAATTTCCCACCCTAAAACCCCTCTTCCCCACCCTAAAATCCCAATGCAGTCCCAGCACATGGAAGGAGCTGACACAGAGCACGAGGAATTGTTGCTGATCTGGAGAAGAGCTGGAAATTAAAATTTGGGTGGGAATTCATCTCTCCCTCCCCATTCTGGGGACAGAAATCAGGGATTTTCTGCACCCCAGTACAAACCTAGCTGAGCAAAAACCAGGCACTCAGGAGGAAATTATATCCAGAGACCCAAACCTCTCAGCATCTCCTGTGCCTTTATTTTTTTTTCCAAAATAAATCAGCCAGGAGGGGTCATCAATAACTGCCTGAATTGGTGATATAAATATTTCTGTGGGCTGAAAATAAATGACAACACTGCCGAGATCCCTTTGAAGGAAAGCAGAAAATAGATTTATTTATCACCAGATTTCACAAGGATTATTTGCTCTCAAAATAGACACTTAAAAATAAGGTCACAGTCCAAAAATACCTTTTTTTTTTTTCTTTTTTTCCTCTTTCCTTTGTCTCCTTCCCATCAGGTGTGAATGTCTTGCTCTGGGGCAATTTGCCAGATTTGGAGGAGGGTTCAGAAGAAGACACGTCCTGCACCTCTGAGGAGGAATACATCAGATAAATTCACCTTCCTCCTTGGTTTGGATTTATTTAATTCCACCTGATGAACCATCAGAGCTTAAAAAACAGAAAAAATTCAGAACAACCCTAAAAATCTTCCTCTTTTATTGTTTGGACTCCTGGATGTGCATCTCCTGAGCAAAGATACACCTCGAAAATGCAAAAGTGCATTTGCTGAGATCTATTTTGCTTTTTACTCTTAAACCTCACAGCTGATAATCCTCTTTTTCTTCTTCCCTAAAGCACTTTGCACACAGCAAAATCTCCAGGCTGCTTTTGGTTTGGAAAATCTTTGGGAATAATCAGAGCTCAGCAGAGCTGAGTTTAAAAAAGATTAAAGTTTAGGTGCTCTGGCTCTGTGATCTCCTGCCTTTTGTATTTTTTCTGCATCTCAGGATGCTCCTAAATATCCCCTGGGGAGTTTCTTAGAGCCTTCCCATCTTTATTTTTCATTACTTTCAGGATTTTGTCTCCACAGAGATCAAGTTTGGGTTTTTTTCTCCCTGGGAAAAGCTAAATTCTGAATTTTCTTAGCAGAACTTCAAGGTCACACTGGAGCTTTTCTTCAGGGCAGCAATAAAACCCATCCACTTTAATTATATTTTTTTGCCTTCTCCAAAACACAACTCAGGCATGAAATTTGGTCTTTTCAGAGCAAAAAAAAAAAAAAATCAAGTCAAATATTTGGTGTTCAGGCCTAACTTTCAATCCCAAGGTGCACAGGTTTTGCTTCCTGTAGATAATTAATTAAAAACTCATTTTCTGAGTTGTTAACAAACCATAATATTTAATTTCTGAGCTAATTCCCCTTCAGCTACTCACCTGAAGGGCCACCAATTAAAAAAAAATGAGATAAAATCATATGAGAGAACAGAGGCCACTTTTAAATTTGGGTTGACACTGAATAAACCCCCCTGTGGCCTCTTGTGATCCTTGAAAGGGGTGCAATGGAGACAGATCTGAATTTTCTTAATTAAATATTAATTAAATATTTCTTAATCAACAGCACTACCTCTTCTGCATTGTTTAAATGTACATTGGTGTATTTTTGTGTGTGTGTCTTGTTTTCAATTCCTGTGTTGTGTCTGCTTGGAAAATAAAAGCTTTAGACTCGGGAATCTTCAGGGCTGTCATAAATACGGATAAATAGAAATATAAATATGGATATCAGAGAATCCAAACAGTGAAACAGCAGCTTGTATTAAAAGAGTGGGATGAGTAGGTTTTGAGTGTTATGAATTTGGTTTCGACAACCTAAAAATAAAATCATTTCAGGTTGAGAAACCTGACAGTTTCTCAGTGTGAGTTAACTCTTCCCTAATTCAATATTTCAATTTTTGCCAGCTTTCTGTGCTCATTTCTGACTGCAGCATTAAGCTGCCAAGGTGACACCTCAACTTTTTTTTTTTTTTTTCCAGCAGAATTCATGAGCTAAAAATACATCTGATTGTTTTTGCATAAGTGACACAATAGTTCAGAGCCGATTCTGCCTCCTCCCAGCCCAACATTCTTCATTTTTAACCTTCACCACTCCAAACCCTCTCTGAGGCCGGGGCAGAGCATCAATTCCTTCCCATCCTGTCCATAATTCTGATTTTTCTCCCAATTTCTACACTGAGAACTGGAATTTCCACCATGAACCAGCTCAAACAATTAAAATACTTCACCTCATCATCCAGAAATCAAATATTTGCCAACTTTTCAGGGCATTCAACCCTTTTTTGTTGACAATAAAGAAGTTGTGGGTATTGTACACACAATGCAAACATCCCATATTGCCCCAGCTGTCACAAACATCACCAGAGTCATCAATCATGTCCAGAGCTACCTGAAATTAAAAAAAATATCTGACTGAGCACTTTGTGTTAAAGCCACAGTGCCTCGTGCACAGTTTGGGGTTTATTTTCTGAGGATCCCCATGGTTATTGACAGATTTAACCCCAAAATGGCCCAAAAATAAATCAAGAAACACTCCCAGGTACTTCACCCCACCCAAAAGGGGTTTGAAACACCCAGCTCAGGTCTCTGCTTTGTTTTCTTTCTGGGTTTTGGTGTAAAAATAAAATCACACTAAAACAGATGATGGGCACAGCCAGGATGGAAATATCAGCAGGATTTAAAATCCCGGTGCTCAGGCTGCCCCAGGAGGAGCTGCTGCCCGTTTTGGGGAGGATTTCACAGAAATTTGGGGAGGATTTCACAGAAATTTGGATGAAATTTTGCTGTGCAGCCCCCAAAGTCACGGGGCTGAAAACCAAGAGAGTCCTGGGGCTGAAAACCAAAAACAACCTGAGGCTGAAAAAAACCGAAAACGACCTGAGGCTGAAAACCAAGAATAAGCTGAAAATGAAAACCAAGAATGTCCTGAGGCTGAAAAACACCAAGTATGACCTGGGGCTGAAAAAAACCAGAAACAACCTGAGGCTAAAAACCAAGAACATCCTGAGGCTGAAAACCAAGAACATCCTGAGGCTGAAAACCAAGAATGACCTGGGGCTGAAAAAAGCAGTGACCTGAGGATGAAAACCAAGAACGACCTGGGGCTGAAAAAAACCAGAAACAACCTGAGGCTAAAAATCAAGAACATCCTGAGGCTGAAAACCAAAAACAACCTGAAGCTGAAAACCAAGAATGACTTGGGGCTGAAAACCAAGAACAACCTGAAGCTGAAAAAAACCAAAAACAACCTGAAGCTGAAAACCAAGAACAAGCTGAGGATGAAAACCAAGAATGACCTGAGGCTGAAAAACACCAAGAATGACCTGGGGCTGAAAAAAACCAGAAACAACCTGAGGTTAAAAAACAAGAACATCCTGAGGCTGAAAACCAAGAACATCCTGAGGCTGAAAACCAAGAACGACCTGGGGCTGAAAAAAAGCAAGAATGACCTGGGGCTGAAAACCAAGAATGACCTGAGAATAAAAACCAAGAATGACCTGAGGCTTTCCTTGCGCTCATTGAGACAGCCAACGAGAGTGCTCAAAGTGTACAGAAGGGACTGAACACCAGGCAAAAGGTCCCAAATTTCAGATCCAGCTCAGGGATTCTGCAATTCCCCAGATTTTCTGGCTCTGAGAGCTTTGCTGGAGCCCAGCCCCGATGCCCATGGCAGATTTTCACATCTTGTGCAACACTGGTAGGCTCAGGGTCACAGACTTGTTTGGATGGAAACTTTTGGAAGTGGAATTCCAGAATGCTCTGAGGATCCCTGACAGATTTAATTCCAAAAGGCTCCGAGGATCCCTGAGATTTGATTTTTAAGTCAGAGGCAGCTGTGGGATCCCTCTGTTATCGATGGCCAAGCATTTCCTGCCCTGCAGTGCTCAAAATCAGCTGGAGGGGTGGGGAAAAGCCACAGTGAGACACAAATTGAAACCCCTCCATATTCAATAAAATTTGGAAAAAAAAATAAAAAAAAAAAAATTTAAATCTTCTTCCTTCTTCCAGCACAGCCTAAAGCACAACCAGAACCTCCCATTTCTGTGCCATTTTTTACTTCCTGCTCCTCCCCCTGGCACTCCATGCTCCTGGGAGTGAAGAGAAATAATCATTTATTCCAAAACACCCAATCACTTTGCAGTGACAGGTCATTGCTGCGTTTTGGATGGTGTTTGCAGTCTGTGGGGTTTTTGAAAGCATTCCCCAAGTGAAAAACCTCTGCAGTGTCCCTGGGTGCCACTGCCTCACATTTCTCAAAGGATGGATAGCAAAATGGGGTGGAAAATCCCCAAAAACACAAAGAAGCTGGTCAAACAGAAGCCAACCCAAATCTCGGGTGCTTTGTTTCTAATTTTATGGGATTGCTGGTGGCTCAATGCATCGGGGTGATCCCACAAAACCCCAAAACTCTCTCCAGCTGCATGGAAAGTAGGGATGAGTCCCTGCAGCCTCACAGGGAGCCAGGCTGAGAGAAAAAAAACCTTCACCTCTCTCATTTCTCTGCCTGCACTCCTCTCCTGGAGGGAAGCGCTGATTTAAGCTGAGCCTGGAGCTTTCCCTGCTGTGCCCTGGCAGGAGCTGCTGGGTCCAAACCAGCCTGGCAGATGGATTGGTGTGGCCTGGGAGGGGACATTTCCACTGGCACGGGAGGTGACACCCGAAATGGAGGGGTTGAGGGGCTCTTCACCAAAAAGAAAAGCTGATCTGGGCATCTTCCACAAAGAAAAATTATCTTCCCCACAAAGAAAAGCTGATCTGGGGGTTTTCCACAAAGAAAAGCTGATCTGGGGATGTTCTCCTCAAAGAAAAACTGATCTGGGGATCTTCCCCACAAAGAAAAATTATCTTCCCCACAAAGAAAAGCTGATTTGAGGATGTTCTCCAGAGAAAAACTGGTCTGGGGAACTTTTCCTCAAAGGAAAACTCTTCCCCACAAAGAAAAATTATCTTCCCCTAAAGAAAAGCTGATCTGGG
>VKON01001378.1:0-10131 GCA_009741485.1 Malurus cyaneus samueli
GCAACTTTATTCATGAATAAAGGGAGAGGTCATGGGCATTTCCCATGGGGTCTCTCAAATTCAAAGAGGACACAGCCTCTTTTATCCCAATTTCCCGGCCACAGTTCCCTCTCTCTTTCCCCATTGGCTGAGGTGCTTGAAAGTTTCAGGCTCCCCAAAACGCCGAATGCAACCCCCCTTCTATCATACATTGCCCCTTTTCAATATACTTCTCTGTGTCTCTGCTCTTATAGTCTATTAACATAGACTGGAATAAATCAATCAGTGGAATAAGTGGAATTCCAATGGAAATCCTTCCTGTTGTTTCCTTCTATCTGCCTGTATTGGCCTTATCTTACCCCCAGAGTCAGAGTTTGTAAAGATACTCCCTTCTCATTCCTTTCACTTCTGTCCCCCTCATCCTGTCCCTCCATCCCTTGTCCCTAGTCCCTCTCCAGCTCTCCTGGAGCCCCTTGAGGCTCTGGCAGGGGCTCTGAGGTCTCCCTGGATCCTTCTCTTCTCCAGGTGAGCACCCCCAGCTCTCCCAGCCTGGATCCAGCCCTCGGAACATCTCCATGCTCCCAGTGCCCAGAGGCAGCCTGGAATTTTTCAGTGGCACAAAGACTGAACTCTCCCGTGTGTTAAAGACCTGTGGGCAGTCAGGGAGGTTCTGACATCCCAGAAGGGTGCCTTTACTGTCTGGGTGAAGGCCCAGGAGCAGGGGGAATTCATCTCAATGTGTGGGCAAGTTGAGAAAGATAAAAAAAAAAAAACTCATTTTCTGTAAATGCATCAAGTAAATGAAATGTACAAAAAAGGAGTTTACTCTTGTCAAGGAGCCAGAGGGCTCCGTGCTTCCCAAGGGACTGCAAGCTGGGAGCCAAGATGGGGCCTGGCTGGAGGGGCTGAGACCCCACCAGCCCTGTGGGGAGGGGCAGGGACCCCACCAGTGCCATGGGGTGGGGCAGGGACCTCACCAGTGCCGTGGGAAGAGGAACAGACCCCACCAGCCCCGTGGGGAGGGGCAGAGACCCCACCAGCCCCACAGCATCAAAGGATTAGACTGCAATCAGTGTGATCCCGCAAAAATGGGAAAGAAAAATTCCCAAGAAAGGAAACAAAACGGAGTTCTACCCAACAGACAGAATCGTTTGGTGCAGAGACGGGAACAGTAGGCAGTGGCGTTCGGTGCCAGAGAAGCTGTGGCGTGCTTCCTGATCCTTGGCGTGGTTCCTTGGTGGGGTTTGGGCTGTTGTTGCAGTAGGAACCTTATAAAACAAGGGCCTTGTTACCCTTGTAAACTCTGCTGTCTTCTGTTACTTTGGCTAACAGAAGTCTGGGAATTTTGATTAAGTAACCTAGAGGTGAAAACCAAGTTACATATCCTGGAAACAAGTGATAGAGCTGGTTGTTTCGTGAGATGTAGCATCAACAGAAGAAATTTTAAAATGAGAAAAACAGCACAAGGCTGCACTTGGTGTTTTTCTGAATGCTTGAATGCTTTGGTAGTTGTCATTAGTAGTATGTTGTAGCAGTTTAGTAGCCAATGAAATGTATACAATGGATACATTAAAAGTAGTTTAAGTGCTTTAAATGAGACTGATTTTTGAATAAATGGCTTTTTGCCTTTACAAGGCACTAATGCTTGTATGTCATGGTCACCCCACGCGCAGCGGAGGTGTCTGCCCAGCGGGGGTGGGATGGATGTGCATTTAGGTCCTTCACCAAATCTGGGATTATGGGATTTTGTCCTCCTGTGCAATGGGACACACAGGAAAAACTTACGCAATTTAAGAGTGAACAAGTACAAGCACAAGGTGCCAAAAGTCTCTGCAGGAGACCAGGTATAGTAAGTCCTGTCCTTGAAAACAGGTTTCCCACTGTTTCTTGTAAGGAAGATTAACACCTTTCAATTTTTAAAACACTTAAAGGCTTCCTGTATCTTCACTTGACTCCACGATTTCAAAAAATTTTAAAATCACCGTATTTTGAAATGTTAAACTGCACGCAGGCAGCTGTGTATTTTACATCTGTGACTGTGTGTGTTTTCCTGCCTTCTGCACTGGGATCATATTTCCAAGGCTTGCTAGGGACGAGTGGATTAGCCCTGTGTCCTTCCTTTGGTTAGCCTTAATCTTGTTGCTATGGGGTGCAGCTTCCGAGGCGTCCCTTATCAGCCGAGCTGGCTGTGGGGGGATTAGAGTTTGAGGGGCTCTGTGATGCGCTCTGCAGGCTTCCAGGCTGCTGTGGAGAGGGCGGGGCTTGACTGGGTCCAGCTGTGACAGCCCCAGTGCAGGATGGGGGCGGCTCTGCTGTCGCTGCACAGACCAAGGGGACCCAGCACGGGGGCTTTGCTGCAGGGATTGGTCACAGAATCACAGTTCCAGGATGGTTTTGGGGAAGGGACCTTAAGTATCAGCTGCATCTTGTTCATGGCAGGAACCTTCCACTTCAGGGTGCTCCCAGTCCAATGTCCGCTGGCTGGGACCACTGCAGGTCAGGGCAGCCAATTCTCTGGCACTTGCCAGGGCTCCCCTCAAGGAACATTCTTCCATTCCCATCTATCCTGCCTTCTGTCAGGAAAATTAATCCACAAAACAGAGGTTTTGTCCTAAAGGGAGAGGAGTCTGCAAATAGGTTAATGAATAAAAGGAGGTCATGGGCATTTCCCATGGTCTCTAATTAGAGGACACAGACCTTTTTTCTCCATTTCCCGCCTGGCGTTCCCTCTTTTCCCCATTGGACGGCTTGAAGTCTCCTTACGATCCATTTATTCATTGCCCCTTTTTCATATCTTCTCTGTGTTCTGCTCTTTGTCTTTATAGACTGGATATATCATCAGTGATAGTGGATTCATGAATCTTCCTGTTGTTCTTTTCTGCCTGTATTGGCCTTTTTCAGAGGTGAGTTTGTAAAGATACTCCCTTTCTTCCTTTCCTTCTGTCCCTCATTGTCCTCCATCGTCTAGATCTGTCCTTGCAGTTCTGGCCCTTAGGTCTGGCGGGTTGAGTCTCCCTGATTCCTTCTCTTTCTCAGGTGAGCACCCCGCTTCTCCCGTGGATCAGCCTCGGAACATCTCATGCTCCCCAGTGCCCAGAGGCAGCTGGATTTTTCAGTGGCCAAAGACTGAACTCTCCGTGTGTTAAAGACCTGTGGGCGTCAGGGAGGTTTGGACATCAGGGTGCTTTCCTGTCTGGGTGAAGGCCGGGCAGGGGGATTATTCATGTGGTGGCAAGTTGAGAGATAAAAAAAAAAAAACTCATTTCTGTAATGCATCAAGTAATGAATGTACAAAAAAGGGTTTACTCTTGTCAAGGAGCCAGAGGGCTCCGTGCTTCCCAAGGGATGCAAGCTGGGAGCAGAGGGGTGGCTGGAGGGGCTGAGACACCCAGCCTGGGGGGCAGGGACCACCCAGTGCATGGGTGGGGCAGGATCACCCCGTGCGTTGGCGGAACAGGAAGACCACCAGCCCGTGGAGGGGCAGGAGACAAGCCATGGGAGGGCAGCCCGGCTCAGGTAGAGGGGGGGCAGAGCAGCACCAGCCCCATGGGGAGGGAGGGGCAATCGGGATCTCCATCATCGAGGGGTGGGAGGGCAGAGCAGGTCACCAGTGCAATCCCACAAGGATCAGGGTCGTGCAGTGTTAGGCAGGGGGGAACGTGCCTGGGGCAGGGTACAATCCAGCGCCAAGGTAGGTTGAGTCACGGCTTTGCCAGGGGGGGTGGCCTGGGAGTCAGGTGGGTGCCTGGGAATACCTCCTTTGGACACAGTTAGCCATCCTTTGAGGGGCGCATTCCCTCGTTCTGTTTGCTTGATTTTATCACAATCTCTTGCTAAGCATTTTTTCACACACCCCATCCCAGGTCTTGGTATTCCAGAGTAAACACTGTGCTTGTTTAGTCATTTGCAAAAACTTGAAACTGTCTGGCTGTCTCTAGTATGAATATTTCCTCCGGCTTTCGATTCTTCCTTCTGATACCTGAGCGGGCATGACGCAGTGGCATGCTGGCCACCCCTCAATGGCCAGCCCTGCCCTATCTGATCGCGCTCTGCATACTGCTCATCTTTGACTTTGAGTCACTTAAACCACAATAAAATGAACCAGCTGGTAGCAGGACACAAAGCTGACAATGGTGCCTGGTGGGACACAAAGGACACCCAGTGTGGACAACAAAGTCCTGGCTGGGCTCTGCAATGTGGGGCCGTGGATGGGGGAGAGCCCCCCTCGCCCTGCTCCTGGTTCAAAGGGCTGCAAGGAAAGAAGGGCAATTAGAGCTGGCAATCACCTTCCTCAGCAGCCCCCCGTGTCCCTGTGAGAGAGTGACAGCCCTGCGAGGAGGGGACAGGGCAGCCGAGCCCCTGTCCTGGGCTGTGTCACTGCTCTCCCAGCATCAGACACTGCCTGGGCCGTTCATCCTTGCTCATCTCTTCAATCCTTCCCTAACTACTCAAACACCTGACTCGTCTGCTCAGCCTGTTTCGTTTGAGGTGCTTTTTCTTCCAGCCAGTACAAAAATCTAAACCTTAAAATGTCTGCACCTGTCCCCTCTAGCCAGCAAAACCAGACTTGGCCGTGTTCCCTTCATGGGGATCTGCTCTGAATCAGGGCTGGCACTGCTGGGACCTCCTGAACACCTATGGATGTATCTTTTGGCAGGAAAATGGCAGGAAAACGGCAGGAATACCCTTCAAGGCAGAGAGATTGAAGAACAGTACCAAAGGAAAGCTATAAGGCAGAGCTTTTCGTTATGTATATTGTCATCATGGAACTGTGGAATGTCAGAAGGGTTTGGGGTGGAAAGGACTCTTAAAGATCATCCATTTCAGCCTGCCATGTTGTTAGTGATGAGGGAGCCTGGCTGACAGCACTCTAGCTGCCCCTCCTCAGCGGAGTGGGGAAAAATTGGGGGAAAAAAGCAAGAAAACTATTGCTGGGTTAGATGGGGAAGTCACCAGTTGCTGTGGCAGGTAAAAACACACTTGGGGAAGTATTTGCCCAATTGAAATCTAATGCCATTAATTTGTGTAGTGGAAAACAAACATTAAACCAATCTTTTTCCCATCTTTCTGATCCAGTTT
This sequence comes from Malurus cyaneus samueli, assembly GCA_009741485.1. NCBI lineage: Eukaryota > Metazoa > Chordata > Aves > Passeriformes > Maluridae > Malurus > Malurus cyaneus. The sequence continues at coordinate 5,059 of VKON01001378.1, forward strand.
TGCTTCTTCACTCCTAATCCTCCTAAATCCTCAAAAAGTGGTGAGGGGGGATGGAGGGCAGCGGTCCAGACAGCACAGTGTTTCTCCTTGTTCTTTCCTCTCCCCTTTTCTGTGCTCCAGATGGGACCCACAGCTGCAATCCTTCGAAAGCTCTTGCAGTATGGTCTTTGTGGGCTGGGTTTCCTTCAGAATACCATTTCCCTGGAGGCGGTTCCATGGCAAGATTTCTGTGTGTTACTGACATATCATGGCCCCGTCCAGGACGCTGCCTGCCTGAGCTCCCTTGGCTTGTAGGGATCTACGCAGGGCCCTCCTGCCACTTGAGGTCTCTTTGCTTCTCACTTTCTCTTCCTTTTCCTCTCTCTTAGGTTTCCCAGAGGTGTAAGCAGCGTTTATTAATCACTTCTAAGCTGTTACGAGGTGGGCAGGCTCTTTATTCTCAGCATGATCAGCCCTGATAACACCCTCAGGGGGTATCTCTGCTTGGGCCATCGAGGGTCTCTGGGAATGACTCATGGAATTCCATCATCCCCTTGTGAGATGCCCTCCCAGAGGGGAGGAACTGGACATCCCTACCTATGCCGATGAGCTCTGGACATGGGCACTTCTCTCCACTGTGATTCCCAGAGGAAGGAGTGATTGAGAAGCCCACTGAATCAGGAGATTGGATTGACTGTCTCAGATCACTTTCGAGGAGACCAATCCATACTCAAGGAGTGCGCCACCACCTGCACCACAGTGCTGTCGGTGTATTTGATGTCCTGTCAGTTTAGTGTTATTCCTTAGTGGTTATTGCCACTTTTCTTTTATTTTTTTCTATCATTTGAGTTCTGACTTGATCTTTTGACATTTTGTGTGGGGATAATTCTCGCTGAATTGTGCTTTCAACAGCATTCTCTACAGACTGGTTTTCTTTCCTTTCTGAAATGTTTTCACAGAGGCATCCTCCAGCTTGGTGGGCTCAGCCTTGGCCACGGAGTCCCCTGATCCCCTTGAGCGACGGGTGCTGAAGGGTGGTGTGCGGTGGGGGGCACGGAGTGCACAGGGCTTACAGCATATGGGGCCAAACCGCTGCGTTCCGGCCGACCGGCCTCCATGGCCATCCAGAGGCACGCGCTCGTCCAATCCGTGCGAACACCTGAGAACACCTGGGGCACACCTGGACTTCGCCGCGGGGCGACCCGAAACCGGCTCCGGCACGATTCGTGCGCTTCCCTCATCGTCCCCGCTGGGTACTGGGGACAACCTGGGGACACTGGGGACCACTCGGGGACACATGCCGCATGAGAGCACAAAGGACCTTGAGCGGACAACAATATGAGGGACGACTATGGGAGCACCACCTGAAGCAACCTGGGGACAATGGAGCTGGAGGGCAAATGGGACCACATCATTTCCTTGGAGGACATTCTCTTGTGTGAGGGGAGGGATAAGGCTTGGCACACCACTCGGACACTCACAAACCTAAAGCACACCTGGAGCCGTTACCGGCATGAAGGCCAACACACCTGGGCGCGCGTACACTCAATTAGGGACACAATGAACCTGAGCCCACGGCCCGTGGGCTCCCAGAGCGAGTCCTCCACCAGCCCGTGGCGGACAGCACCACTATCGAGAGAGGCACAACCATGGGCGTGGTATTTAGGAAGACAATGCACGTCTGGGGCGCGCGGTACCTGGGTATGCAACACCTCGGAAAACGGAGGTACACCCTGGGCACACCTGAGCACACCTGGGCACACCTGGGTACACCTGGGTACACCTGGGATACACCTGGATGTACCTGGGATGTACCTGGGGCAAACCCAGGATTCACCTGGGCACACCTGGGGGCACACCTCGGGGCGAGGTAACGCTGGGGAGCCTGTGCACACCTGAAGCACACGCTGGGGGGTACCTGAGCAACACCTGGGCAACAGTGGGGATGGGACACTGGGGCGACACATGAGGGAGGCTACCCCACTCATGTGGCCACCCACTCTGCTAGCCTGGGTTCAAGGCCTGAGCAACCTGCATGAGAGGGCACAACCTGAGCGGAAAAAACTGGGCGAAACACGCGTGGGGGGTTACCTGTGGCACACCGCTGGAGGGATACTCTAGGAGGGCTGGGCACACACACACTTGCAAGCCACACTGCTGGTTGCACACCTGGGGGGGTACCCCATTTGTGCACACCACATGAGGGCACACCTGGGCACACCTGGGGGGTACCTGGGCACACCTGGGCAGCGCAACGCTGCAGGCAACAGCCCTGGGGGGTACCCCCCGTCTGTGGCATCCCACCGTCTTTGAGCACTAGCACCTGGAGACAACCTGAGTGGCAGCCAGAGGGAGGGACAGGCAGCCAGCCCCTGGTTCCTTTGGGGTGTGCAACTGCTCTCCACTCAGCACACCTGGCACACACTGGGGGGTACCACGCACATCAAGACACTTGTGCACACCGCCTGTTGGGTGGCAGCGACGCTGGGTCGACACCTGGCGGGTACTGGGCCACCTGGGGGGTACCGGTTTGTGCGAGTGACACTGGGCACACCATGGTCGGGCTTAACCACACCATATGGGCACACCTGGGGGACGTCGCTTTGTCATACTAACAGGCCGCATTACGTTGATATGTAAGAATGACTGGCAACAAGGCTGGCGCGACAGTGTCTGCGCGGTAATACATGATGGGTAAGGTTCAGACGGTACACAGGGAATAGGACCGACCATGCTGACCTGCTGGGCAGGGACCGCCGGAACAGCCTCGAGGATACTGGAGCGAGGGGGCGAGCGCAGCAGCCAGCCCCATGGGAGGAGGGCAATCAGGATCTCCATATCGAGGGGTGGTGAGGGCAGAGAGTCCAGTGACAATCCCACACCGGATCAGGGTCGAGCAAGGATCTTACGGCTCAGGGGATGGGAGAACAGGTGCCCTAGAGTGTAGCAGCAGAGTCTAAGCAAATCCGGCAGCACCCAACAGGCCAGGTCTGAGCTCTAATTCCTGACAGTCTTTGGCCAAGGCGGGGGGGCTGGCCTGGGAAGGCTCCAGGTGAGGCTGGCTCTGGGCATGACAAGTCCTCTTTGGAACACAGTTATAGGCACAGGGTGCAATCCTCATATCAGGTGAGCCGAGCATTCCTCGTTCCCCTGTTTGCTTGATTTTATACACAAATCTCTTGCTAAGCCTTTTTTCAAACAACCCCAATCCCAGGGTACTTATTGGTATACAAAGAGTAAAACACACTGGCCTGTAGTTAGTCCATTCTGCAAATCCTTTAGAACCTGTACCTGGCTGTCTTCTCAGTATGAAATATTTCTCCCAGGGCTTCGTGATTTTCTTCCTGATTCCTTTTGTTGTTTTTCTATTTCTTCACTCTGAGCGAGGCATCTGACAGCATAATGGCACCTGGCCTGGCCACCCCCTCATTGGCCAATTCACGAGGCCACCTCTGATCCCACTAATATGCCTGGATGCAGCCCCTCATGCTACATGCTACTGCCATCTTTTGATTTGAAGTCACTTAACCAACAACATAAAATGAACCACTGGTAGCAGGACACAAGGAGCTGACATGGTGCCTGGTGGAAGCCATAAGGACGACCCAGTGTGGACACAAAAGTCCTGCTGGTGTCTGCAATGTGCTGGGCCAGTGGATGGGGGAGAGCCCCCCTCGCCTGTTCCTGGTATCAAGGGCTGTTCAAGGCAACGAAGCGGCATTAGAGATGGTCAATCTGACTTCATGCCTGGGACCAGTGCCCTGGGATCAGCGCGTGCCACTTCCCCAAATCCTTCCTGTGAGAGCCCCTGGAGGGGAGCAAAGTGCAGCCTCAAATTCAGCCAGGGAAATGGGGTGGGAGAGGATCTCGAGAAGAGGAAGGAGTTTCAGGAAGCAGGAGAGGCATGGCAGGGCCCAGCAGGTGCTGCAGGAGGGAAAGGGCTCTGTGCAGGTGGAATTTCCCATATTGCTGTTTTCCAGTCTCTGCATTAGTCACATCAATGCCAAAGGATGTTTATGGGCAGGGATGGAAAATTTATTCAGCTGGAGAGAAGCTGACAGGCATTCTGACCCTCTACTCCAGGAAAACCTGTGTAAAATACCTGGGAATGCAGCATTCCTTGTCTGGAAATGGAGACAGATGCAGCCACGCTGGGCAGCTCAGGAGCTGGGCAGGTCATTGTGTTGATCTGCAGCTGAGTGGGGGGAGAAGCCTAAGCAGCCCTCAGCCAGCTGTTTGTTTTTGTGCTTCCCTATCCCACTGACTCCTGGCCAAAGCTGTTGCAGGGATTGACCTTTGCAGCCTGAGGCTGTAGCTGGTGTTATGAAACACAAAATCCTTTGGGTGCAGCACCCGTTCGATTTTCAGCATTGGCTGTGGCTCCCTGGTCACACGGATACTCTGGGAGTAGGAGGGAGAGGCTGACCTGGACACCACAACACCTTCTTATGCCCCTTCTTGGGCTTCTCTAAGCTGGGATTCAGAGAAAAAACATTCAGTGGAGGCCCCTCCCAACCCCTTCGAAGATGCGGTTGAGAAATATCAGTTGTTTGGCTTAGTAAGTTTTAAATCTGAATAAGTCACTCACAGTTATAATGCTGTGTGGGTTAGCTGCTTGCTGAGCTTTCCTTCCTTAGCCTGAATAGCTGGATTTGCAGAAGCCTCAAGTCACAAGCTCTGAACTCTCACCCAGATGTCTTTTTGGGTGGAATGGAGTTCATTTTCTCAGTGATTTTCCTTGTAGCTGCTACAGAGCTATGTCTTAAACGCAGTAGAATAATGCTGATAACATGAGCATTAACATAATCTCCTTTAATTCGCGAGGAGGTCGTCAGCAGCCCCATTCACCAAAATTTGGGCACAGCCCTGGGTCACAGACATGTGGCTGCACTGGTCCTACTGGGTATTTTGGGCACTCTCAGATCCTGGACCACTACTGGAGATACTGGAATGAAGGGATGGTACTGGGGAGAATGCCCCTGCCTGTGAAAATCTGAAAAAGAAATAGGATGGCAGGTCCCCTGAGGTGCATCATCCTCCTGGATCTGGAATGTAACTGGTGACATGACTATACCCTCCTCTTTGGAAAGAATT
>VKON01001380.1:17405-28576 GCA_009741485.1 Malurus cyaneus samueli
GAGAGAAGCAGGAAAAAATCAGCAGATGGATGGAGCCAATAGTCACAGTAATTTGTTAACTGTCTTTTTAGAGAAAATAAAATGCCTTTCTTTCAGCATTTTTTTTCTCTAAACGGCCTTCCTAATATAACTGCCACCGATCATTATATCATGCTATCATTGAGTGATTAGTCAGTGAATTTTAGACACCACAGCTGTTACTTTTATCTTCACTATTTGTGTACAATACATAGTTGATGAATAGAGGTAAACTGTCTGAAAACAAGAAACTACTCTACTATCAGCTCTTTCTTTTCTCAGCATCACATGCAGAGACACAGTGATTGGGTGTTCTCCAGACAAGCTCTTCAGTCACGAGATTTTTCAGATAAAGCATTGAAAGAAAAAAAATTTACTTTCAGAAGACATTTGGTGAAACACTGATTCTTCTTACATAGACTCATTCCAGGCATTTCATCTGTATTGCACTGATTCATAGCCTTTCATGTAAATACATATTGTGATTTGATACAGTAGATGGGACAGGAGTCAAGAAGATACGATCTTAAAGGGAACACAAGTAACAACTATTAACTTCTTCAAGTTCTTTTTTAACAAGTAACAACACTTCTTCAGACACTGGTCTGTGAAAGCAGGCAAAGGGCCTAATAGGCATCACATAGAGAGAATGTGAAAGTGGTTCAAACATATTAATCAACGTGTTTTGTTGTTGTGGGTTTTTTTGTTATTGGTTTATTCTTTGGAATTTTTTTCCTTCCCATTTGTTGCTGGGTTACGTAATGCCCATCATCCTTTTAATTGCTGGGTGTTTAAAAGACAATGATCCTATGGCCACACCCGAATGGCCCGAGACAGCTTTTGTGTGGTGGGGGGGGATTGGGAGTTTTGGTTTTTCGTTTTTTTCTTCTTCGCGGCTTTTAGGCGGAGAGGGGGATCCTGCTGGCGGCACCGTGGTTTTTTTGCTCTGCTGTGCCTTGCAGAGGATTCCAACTTCAGGAGGGTGAACTCTGCTCCATCTGGTCTCACGGCCATGGGATTCCTGCTCGTCTCTTTTGAGGTCCTGGGTTTCTTGCTTCCAGAAACACCGGCGTTTTTCTGCTGTGAGTTTTGCAAAGAACTTTTTCTCATCCACTCTGCCATTTTTGTATCGATCATCCCAGCAGCGGGAGATCTTGGCTAGACGGAACCCGCACCACCACATCCCCTGCATCTCGAAGAGATCGTCGCCCTCCCTGCTCAGCCGAGAGCGCAGGGTGTCGCTGCCAACCAAACTGTAACCTCGCCAAGAGGAGACTTTTTATAAGGCTGTCACTAGGTTTGGACTAGCTGGTGTTGCTTGTTATTGGTACTTGTCACATGTTGTCTATGATATTATATCATATATATATATATATATTATATATATTAGTAAAAAACTGTTATTCTTTTACCCATATCCTTGCCTGAAAGCCCTCGTGATTTTTTTTTTTTTTTCAAAGCTATAATAATTTGGAGGGAAGGGGGGTCATAGCCACCACTCCAAGGCAGGTCCCTGCCTTCATTTGCAAATACCTGTCCTTCAAACGGGGACATTTGTGTAAGTGATTTAGAATAAAATACGTCAAAGTACAGAAACCTTGTGGCTTTTAAAGAGTGGTGCCATAGTAAATTTGCATTCTATTATTTCCATATTATATCCTCTAGGCCTTAGTTATGACTACAGAAAACAAATCCAGATGAGTAATGCTGGTGAAAACATGCTTATATGACTGCTGCTGGCAGCAACAGCCTTATACCTGTCCAGCTAAATTACACTGACACATACCAAGTACTTCAACATGATATTAAATAGTTTATGTCTCTAACAAATGTCACAAAATGAACATTATCAGACTGAAACACTAGACTTTGTTTTTGTAAAGACCTGATATGACAATCATCACCAAGATCCCATTAAGCTCACCTATCAAATAAAGTGTTGCACTTAATCTGGTCCACAGGCAGAGCAGACAAACGCAACTCTTGAGGCACACAATGTGCCGCTGTTGCCCCCTTAAGGCAAGTAAATATAAGTAATTGTGTATATGCTGTGGTTTCTCTACAGTTTCTCAAAGACCACTCTCTACAATCTGTTAAAGAGTGATTATAATAAAACGCTTGCCTAGTGTAAGCTGACGCAACAATAAATTCAGTCTATTGCAAGACCTATGACAAAGTAAAGTTTAGTTTAAGGAGATGAGAGCATACAAAAACCAGAACTTTTTTCAGTAATTTTATTAGAAGCTTTAAGACAGCAAGATTTAAAGTATGAAAACAAAGATGTAGTTAACACTCGTAAAACTTGCAGAAGACATATTATCTGGGAGAAAAAAAAGGTTCAGTCCCTGCCCATGCTCTTTAGGATTACATACAGCAAAGTAACCTTAGTAGGCCATGAGGTGATTATACAAAAACTACAACAAGGATGAGTTATCATCACTTTCCATTCCTTTAACCTTTGTCAAGGGACCTGATTAATGGTTGGTCATTTGCTCCTTTCTTCAGTTTTTTTATAGGACTCAGATATTAGAATTCTAATGGCTGCTGATAGATGTCCTTTGTACATAGAGTATTTTGACCTAGATGAATGCTTTCCATTTTCACTTGGTTGTTCACCTCTGCATCTTTGGATTTAGTTCAGCCAGACAAAACAGGGAAAGCAGAAAAGTTAACTCACTAAGTATAAAAGGATGAAGTTTTGTCCTCTTGCTCTCTATTCAAGAACTTAATATCACAAGACTACAGAGGCACAGTGGTGTCTAAATAACTGCAATTACTGAACATACAAATTTTCAATGGTACTGTCTAGAATTTTACAATACAGCTATGAACAAACCAAAAATAGAGAGCAAAGAAAAAATGAATGGACAGTTTCTACAGAAATATTTAGGGATTTCCAACTTTTGCCTTGGTGATATTACAGAACACGATGTCAGAGGCAGAGCATGATGAGTGCTTGTCACTAAGCAGCACTGAAAGTGGCTGCTACACTGTCATAAGAAAAAAGCAGTCCTTTCTACAACACCACGCTTCAAGTCAAACAAAACAGGAAATGAGTCTAATGTTATTTTTATCAGAAAGCATGTACTTTTCTTAAAAGGAAGCAAAACACATTGTGAAGATTGTTCACAATATTTTTCTCACCTTGCTTTTCATCTATCTTTCATTTTTAATATTCATTTGTTTTTTATAGGTTTCTTTCTGCTTGTCCAGTTAAGATGCCTGGAGTGCATTTTATACTTTTTAATGTATTTATAAAATCCTATGCATTCTGAGAAGGTTTATTTATCATAGTAAAGAATTCAAGCACCTTTGGGGTTAAATTTTAAGCAGGGTAGATTTTCAATGGTTTCTTTAGCACTCTATAGCCCTGTGTTTGATAACTTCACCCATATCCCTTTCTAAAATATATCCTGTAGTTTTCCTTGTGTTGGTGGTATTCCTTAATGCAGAAAACTCTCATATGAAGCTTCTTTTAAAAGCTATGTGACCCTTTCATATTCTGCTATTTAAATTTCATTAAAGAAAGGATTGGGTTCACATTATATTCTTCTGGTGAAATTTCAGTCTTTGTGGGAATATCTATGTTAAACACAGCTGTGTGACGAGGCTTGTGGCCGGGTAGGGCTGCCTTGCTTCGGGGGTTATCAGCCAACCACAGCGAGGCTGGTGTAACAACAGGCAGGGCTAATCTCCTGCCCCCTTTTTGTTCGGACCCCCCTAGCTGATGTAATACCCCCCAAAGGGTTGCAGTATACATCCCTTATCAAGATTTATTTTTAAAGTGACCAATTAGAAGTGTCTACTTGGAATATTCATGATGCTCATTAGAGTGGTTATAAAAGGCATGTTCAACCTTAATAAAGAGAGTCCTAGCAATCATCTTTGGTGGTTAGTGTACTAGTTCTCCCGACGTTTCTCGACAAATGGTGAACCCTGACGTGATAAGTTGGAGAAAAGGCAAACCCCGCAGGACATGAGTGACCTCGCACCACGGTTGAGCTGGAGTGAAAGAATTTATAGCTAAACGTCTTAAGTTTGAACCGGGTTTTCTAGGCAGCGGAAAAACGGCCATAAGCACCAGTAAAAAGATAAAAAGGGAGGTGCCGGGCTCTGGAGTCCTCATCTGAGGTCCAGCCGGTGTGCCGCCGAACCTTGGAAGGCTGTAAAAAGCGTGTGCTAAAGGGTATTAAGGATGGAAAGGCAAGCGGCATATTTATTTACTTGCTTTTTAAAAAAGCGGCAATTTAAGGGTAAGACCTCCGTAAGGAGAGGAGAAAACTTGGTGATAGGATCTGGAATGCTTTATCAGAAGCTCACAAGACGGCTGAAAGAATGGGAAGATTATGGAGGATGGTTTATGACGAAATGTTACAACCCAGGCAGAGAAAAGGCGCAGCCAGGCTAACGCAGCTCAGAAGAAAACCGGCAATGTGCCTCTTATCCCTCTGTGTCTACAGTTAAGCCTAGCTAGTGAAACTGCCCCCAAGCCTCTCAGACGGCAGTCCCGCTGCAATGGGAGCGGAGCGGAGCTGTGGCGGTGGCGTTTGTCCTGGTCTCGCGCGCGGGGGCACCGGTGCGGCCGGGCCGGTGGGGGGGCTACCCGGCTAGCCCTGGCGCTGCTGCTGGGGCGGGGACATTCACACGCCCTCAGCAGCCATCGGGCCCGTCTGTTCGTGCCGTCGGGGGGAGCGCTGGTGCCGCGGAGACAGGCAGGTCTCTGTCCAGGTCGCTGTCCTGCTCCAAAGAGCCGCCTGCACAGAGACGCTGGAGATTTCGGGCTTGCTAGCAGAGCTGCGCTCCAAAAGCCTCGTGGGGAACTTAAGAGTCGCAAGCTGCAGAGGATTGTTATCACCACCAGACAGCTGCTGGGTAGAACCGCTACTGACTTTGGAGATAAACTGGAAGATTACATGTTGAAGTGACTGAAATGCAAATCAGTCTTTAGGATTTACAGCTTAAGAAAGCTAATAGTATAATTAAAGAAAGAAAGGACGCAGAACTGCAGGGAGCTTCGGATTAAATACAAGTCCTTTCTGAGAGCTAATGCAGAAAGGGGACTAAACATATTACATGTAAGAAACAACTGAAGAAGACTTTAGTAAAGGAATTTCCAGAAGATCTTACAGATCTAGTTAAGGAATGAAAAACCACCAAGTGAAACACTATCTTCTGTGGAGATCAAACATCTCGTGTGAGTGTCTGCTTAGGGAGAGCAACACCGTTGAGCCTTTATCTTTGGATTTTCCTAGTAAAATGGATAAGAGGATAGCTCCATCGGCCTAGTAGGAGAGTTTCTGTGGGGACAGACCTTGGGTAGAAAATGAGAATGGTTGCAGAGGGAGAAATCAGCAAAAGATGTATACAAAGGGATAACACCTTAAAGCCTTTCTTTTGCTAGTCTCTGCTTTCTGCCCAAGAAGTTACATCTGCCTGCACCCTGGGATACTGCAGATGCTTGGAAAGATGTGCTTTGGGCTCCTGGGTGCAGGGATTGCACCCAACCTTGTCCCAGGGCACCCCATGGAGCCTATCCGGCTTAACTTTGTACGGGGGTTGGGAATGTTTTTGTCCACAGGACTCTTTCAGGTACCAGCGGAGCAGGACTAAAGTGAAGATCGTGAAGAGGACCTCATCAACCTTACTTTCCTCATATACAACATAACCTAATTTAATTAGAGAGAATTCAATTTTCAGTTAATAGCTGATATCTCCTATATTGACATTTTCATTGATGATCTAAAGTGAGAGACAGTCCTTAAGTGCATAAGTAAAAAGGTGGTTCTGTATTTAAGAAGTTGTTTGTTGACAGTTGTGATCAGAGACACTGAATATTTATGTGGCCGAGACATTTCTCCATATATTCTCTTTATGAAAAGTAATTTTGTGTTCTTTCAAATTGCTTGCTTGTCTCTGCCTGACTTAGAGTCCTTTGCGAGACTCAGAGTGGGATTATATATTGAGCCACAAAAGTCCTGTCTGAACACCTGTTTGGAGGTGCTTATCCCACTTTGCATTAGTGGAGGGGGAACTCTTTTCTTTTGGAATTTCCTCTTCCCTGAAAATTGCCAAATACGGTTTGCTAACTTGCCCTTTTCATACGCAAAGTGGCCTGAACTACCTTGCAGCAAATATTGATACTTAAAGACATCATTGGTTTATTTGAGAGAAGAATTCTGTTTAAAAACAAAATTAACTAAATAGAGCTAGCAACTCTTAAGTTGCTAGTTATCTTAGTGACAGTGTTTTTCATTTTGTCACAAAGTTTAATGTTTACTTGATAAAACGAAGAATCTAAATATCTAGGTTTGTAGAATTGAGAATTTCTATGGCATAGTTTAAACCAATTTATTTTAGAGAGTCTGTATTTCACGATGTGTAACCAGTTCCCAGCTACAGAATCAAGGTTCCACTTCAAAAAGAGAAGTGTGAACTGGTTGATGATATAAGCTTGATTTTGAAAATTAAAATAATCAGAACCTTAAAATATTATGGTCAGGACCAACAGAAGGCTATAAGTTCTGGGGACTCAGAAATGCCATGCCTCTGCAGAGACCATATTGTTTTTTCAGTGTGCCTTATTTCATGAGCAAGATTTATACTAGGATGTTAAAACGCACAACATCTTCTGATGGTGTGGAGCACAAGTGATGCAGCACATTGTGTCTGCTGGTTGCAGTGGACTGGACAGCTATTTCCAGCAATGCACATCTTAATATGAATGCTAATGAGAATGATGTCTTTCTGTTTGGATTTTTATTTTTGAAAATAGCTGTCACAGGGATAAGTCTGCTAACCATGCCCATGTGCTATTAAAAATACACTTTAGTGTGAACTTCTCTTCCTAATCTCAGAGCATCTTCTCCTGTGAAGAGGATTGAAGTTGGATCTGGAATATTATTTGAAACTTCTTTTAACAATAGTGTGTTTCTGTCTTTTAGTATTATTAACAATATTCTTTTGCTTCTGTATTTGTATTTTATGTTTAGATTTTTAATAGTTATTGCATTTTCTCAGGTTGCAGTGCTACACTTTAGGAAAAAGAGATGTGGTTCTTCTCCTGGGAGTACTTTCTGCTCTAAGATATAAGCGCATTAACTGTCTGCTTTAATAACATGAATAAGCTTTGCTCCCAAGAGTTATAAGAATATAGATAAGTTGCTCTGTGTATCTCAGAAGATTTAAGACTGCAAGTCATACACAGAAAAACAGTGGGAAGTTGGGAAATTACAATATTCAGTCTAGCAATGACCTTTTAGCCGTGGAGAAAAACAAACTTTGTGTGGGTCTATGCCAGGGTGAGATGGCACAGAGAGTTAAATGTTGAGAGGCAACATATAAGGGTCCATAGAACACAATGCCATACAGAGTTAACACAGTGCAGCATCCCTCAAGGATGTAGGCTTGTGTACTTCAGCCCATACTGAACACTGAGAGAAAGCAAGAGACCTCATGCCAACATTTATCCAGTATTGGTAAATTGCCTTTACTACTGTAAGCACGAGAAAAGTACAGTTGTCTGTATATCTGCAGTAAGGGCAATACTTGAGTTTCTTAAATTGCTTCTGAAGTCTCTTTGAAAAGGCTTTGGTTGTTGCCACATGACTCTGACATAAAAGTGATACTCCTGTGAGTATTGTGTGTGAAACAAAAGGAGTCAAACCTCTCATACTCTTGCACAGCTAGTAATGTGTAAAAAGACTTAACCTCAAAATGAGTTGTATTTTACCCCTATTTTCTCAACAGCTTTGTGATTTAACTATTGCAGCAGGTGTAAATTGGGCTGCAGTTCTGTGTGCCATTTATAGCAGTACATTGCTGATTCTCTCAGCCTTCCTTTATTAGATGCACCTGCTTCCTGAATGGGAGATGCACACATTTAACTTAAATAACAAAGGTATTCTTTAGGGTAGAAGAGAGTTGTAAGAATATACTCCAATTTGATTCGAAGACTGCTTCTAAGTTACAAGCACTGTATGTTTTATGAGACCTGGTAAGACCCAGAGACTGGTATGGCAGGGAAACTGAAGGTATCGTTTAGGGCAGGAGAATATTTGTGCGTTTCTCCCCGACAGGCTCTAGGTGGATTTCAGCTTGCTGACAAAGCCAGCTGTGGGACCTGGCCACTCCCCAAAGCTGCTTCGAAGCCTGAGAATCTCTGAAGAAACAGCACAAATGACTGCCCCTGTCCCTGCTGTGACCAGTACAGTTCAGACTCCATTACTGTTTTGAAATTTATTGATGTAACCTTTTACACTTATTGTTTTAGAGTTTATTGTTGTTATTTGCTTGTTCCTTTTGTTTGTTTGTTCACTATAGGATAATAAGAATAAGAGAAAAGTTGGTTGATTGTTTTTTTGTGTTAATGTCAAAAAGATTACTAGGTAATGCATTCTGAAGGAGGGCATGCTAAGTTTGGTCAGCTTATGGTCCCATACACTGGACAAAATAGTGTTATGATAGCAGTGATGAATCTGATCCCGCAAAAAGCATAGAATCCCTTGGCTAATTGGAAACCTGAAAAGGCACTTAATTTTGTAGATTTCGGACATTTTTGAGGCTTTTCTTTTACCAACTCTAGGTTTAAATACCCAATTACTTTTTCACTGATAAGTTTTGATATTTATTTTGCCATTTTATGTCTAAAATTGTATCCTACAGAGCATTTGCACCTCTGTTATTTTGCACAGTGAAACGCAGTTCTATCCAGGATGATCAGCAATACTGCCTATGCCATAACATACATATCTTTCTGTTTTGCTTAAGCAGTGAATTTTGCTAACCATGACCTTCCAATCTCAATTTGAATGCTAGCCAGATGGATTCTTTCTATCACTGAAATTGTACCCCTTAATGCCATATCTATTACTTAGTGATCACGTCACAATTTTAATAGCTACCATGAAAATATAACAGCCTTGTGGAGCTGAGACAATTATTTCTGTATTGTTTTTGAATTGCTGTGTTGTAGAAAACATTGTTAAATAGTGTATTAGTATCTTTTGATCCCCCTGTTAGTTTTGCCTTTTAGACTTTGTTCTTTACTTGTTTACAGAGATTTGAATAAGCTATTGCATAAACTTCAAGCAAATCTATCTCAGCTTAAAGAAAACAGGGGAGATGTGGGAATTATTATTTTAAACACAGCTGTGTGACGAGGCTTGTGGCGGGTAGGCTGTTCTTCGGGGTTATAGCCAACACAGCAGCTTGTAACAACGGCAAGGCTATACTCCTGCCCTTTTTTGGCCTCTGGATTAAATTGCGTAATACCCTTATAAGATTTTTTTTAAAGTGACCATAAATGTTACTTGGAATATTCATGATGCTCATTAGAGTGGTGTCTCGGTTTTGAGACAAATGTTTTCAGAGAAAAACGTTCCAGAGAAACGTTTCCCTGAAATGAAATAAATTTGATAATTTTTTCCCCCCACCAACAGAAATAGATACTGGGCAAAAAAAGTGAAGAGAAAAAAAAAAAGAATATTTAATACAAGTGCCCACAGGACACAGATAAAAGTAACGTTAGTATTAAAAGAACCCCCCGCCAGCTGCGACAAGATGGCGCCTCCCGTAACAGATACGAGTAACGGTTAGATATTCAAAACCCCCCAACGCGGTGCCGACAAAATGGCGCCTCCGTCCCGGAAAAAGAAACAAAGAAGAAAAACAACCATGTGGCCGTTTCCGTAACAGTGCAAAAAAGAAAAAAAACCAAGAAACCTGTACCACAGTCTTTTCTTCCCTGTGACGGGTCAGAGGATCGGTGTGTTTCTGCTGCCAGCCCGGTTCCCTTCCGGAATCCTGGAGGAGGTGAAGCCGCCCGGCTTTTCTCCCGGAGAGGGCAGATGGGGGTCTGCAGAGGAGCTGCCGAGCTACAGCCGAAACTGTAACAGAGAACTGGCTCACTTCTGCGAGCAGAAGGACTCCCACGGAGAGAAGCTGAGCCGGAGCGGAGCTGGGAAAAAGCCAGCCAGAGCGGAGCTGGAAAAAGCTAGGACTGTGTAGCAGCGCTGGCTTTTTGAACCGCCGCGCTACCTTTGCCGCGTTCCTGTTCACTTAAAGATACAGAACATTTTTGGGCGTATATGCCAACAGAAAGGAATACAGAACAAAATTGGCACAAAATCCAACAAGAAACAGTGGTATTAAAGGCATTCAACCTTAATAAAGCGAGTCCTAGCAATCATCTTGGTGGTTAGTGTACTAGTTTCCTGACGTTTCTCGACAAGTCTTTCTACTCTTGCAAGCATCTTCTGATTTTAACATACTTTAACAAAACATTGATTTTTATCATGATGTATTTATTCTGCAAGGTTTTATGTATGGAGTGTTAAAACCGCTGGTTCAATATTAAGCATAAAGATGAAGCTTTGTTATATCAGAATCCTGCTCAGAATATGAATCAGATTTCCACAACTGTGCAGCATAAATAACTGCTCTCAACACATACAATTGGCACAGCTTCATGGCATGTGTACATTACAGTCTCTGGTCAAAGTGTAGGACAAAGTATTCTTACAACATCATTGAGATTCAGATCTTCGTCCCTTTATTGTAAATAAATTGAACTTAATCAAATAATTGTAACATAAAATTGAACCATGTTTTATTAATCGGAATCTGGCTTACTTCTACAACAGGATGCCACTATCCTTTGCATATTGTTTCATACCATTTTCTTCAAATGCTTCAGCTAGTTATTTCTCATATGCTCTCCAGTCTTGCACTTCAGTGTAATCTTCCTTTTTCTCTTGACCTGCCATATTAGATTTTTTTCTATGTATCTGTACAACAGAAAATCAGCTAGACTATATGCTATGACTATTTCTTAATAGGAAAATATAAATCAGTGCGTTCCTGCTTTTCAAACTCACACAAGTGGAGTAATCCAACTTACTGCACTTAAAATGTCACAAAATTCATTACCTGACTTATTGGAATGCTTATGTTCTATTACTAATCACAGCCAAAAGAGGCCTTTCCTTCTAAAATTTTAATTTTGTGTCTACTCTTTAATTTTGTGGGGGTGTTTAAATTTTATATTCATCTTCATCATGCATACAGAGGTACGGAAGTACTCAGTTGTCAGAAGAGATCAGATTTTCAAACTCCTTGAGGCTTTGTATGTATCACAGATTTTTATCTAGCCAAAT
>VKON01001380.1:28601-56386 GCA_009741485.1 Malurus cyaneus samueli
TATAAAAGGCATGTTCAACTTAATAAAGCGAGTCCTAGCAATCATCTTGGTGGTTAGTGTACTAGTTCTCCCGACGTTTCTCGACAAATGGTGAACCCCGACGTGATAAAATCGGAGAAAAGGCAAACCTCGCAGGACGCGGATGACCTCGCACCACGGTCGAGCTGGAGTGAAAGAATTTATAGCTAAACGTCGTAAGTTTGAACCGGGTTTTCTAGGCAGCGGAAAAAACGGCCATAAGCACCAGTAAAAAGATAAAAAAGTGGGTGCCGGGCTCTGGAAGAACCTCATCTGGTTTCCAGCCGGTGTGCCGCCGAAGTCTTGGAAGCTGCATAAAAGCGCGCGCTAAAGGGTATTAAGGATGGAAAGGCAAGCGGCATATATTTACTTGCTTTTAAAAACACGGCAAGTTAAGAGTACAGACCTCATAGAAGCGGAGAAAACTTGGTGATGAGATCTTGAATGCTATCAGAAGCTCACAAGACGCTGAAAGAATGGAAGATTATGGAGGATGGTTTATACGAAATGTTACAACCCACAGGACAGAAAGCGCTTCAGCAGGCTAACGCAGTCAGAAGATAACCGGCAATGTGCCTCTTATCCTACTGTGTCTACAGTTAAGCTTCAGCTAGTGAAACTGCCCCCAAGCCTTCTCAGACGGCAGTCCCGCTGCACATGGGAGCGGAGCGGAGCTGTGGCGGTGGCGCTTTGTCCTGGTCTCGCGCGCGGGGGCACCGGTGCGGCCGGGCCGGTGGGGGGGCTACCCGGCTAGCCCTGGCGCTGCTGCTGGGGCGGGGACATTCCACACGCCCTCAGCACCATCGGGCCCGTCTGTTCGTGCCGTCGGGGGGAGCGCTGGTGCCGCGGAGACCAGGCAGGTCTCTGTCCAGGTCGCTGTCCTGCTCCAAAGAGCCGCCTGCACAGAGACGCTGGAGATTTCGGGCTCTGCTAGCAGAGCTGCGCTCCAAAAGCCTCGTGGGGAACTTTAAGAGTCGCAAGCTGCAGAGGATTGTTATCACCACCAGACAGCTGCTGGGTAGAACCGCTACTGACTTTGGAGATAAACTGGAGAGATTACATGTTGAAGTGACTGAAATGCAAATCAGTCTTTAGGATTTACAGCTTAAGAAAGCTAATAGTATAATTAAAGAAAGAAAAGGACGCAGAACTGCAGGAGCTTCGGATTAAATACAAGTCCTTTCTGAGAGCTAATGCAGAAAGGAGACTAAACAATATTCACATGTGAAGAAAACAACTAAAAGAGACATTTAGTAATACAGGAATTTCCAGAAGATCTTACGAGATCAGGTTAAGGACATGAAAAACCACCAAGTTGAAACACTATCTCCCTGTGGAGATCAAACATCTCGTGTGAGTGTCTGCTTGGGAGAGCAACACCAGTTGAGCCTTTATCTTTGGATTTTCCTAGTAAAATGGATAAGAGGATAGCTCCATCGGCCTAGTAGGAGAGTTTCTGTGGGGACAGACACTTGGGTAGAAAATGAGAATGGTTGCAGAGGGAGAACATCAGCAAAAGATGTATACAAAAGGGATAAACACCTTAAAAGCCTTTCTTTTGCTAGTCTCTGCTTTCCTGCCCAAGAAGTTACATCTGCCTGCACCCTGGGGATACTGCAGATGCTTGGAAAGATGTGCCTTTGGGCTCCTGGGTGCAGGGATTGGCACCACAACCTTGTCCCAGAGCACCCCATGGAGACCTATCCGGCTTAACTTTGTACGGGGGTTGGGAATGTTTTTGTCCACAGGACTCTTTCAGGTACCAGCGGAGCAGGACTAAAGTGAAGATCGTGAAGAGGACCTCATCAACCTTACTTTCCTCATATACAACATAACCTAATTTAATTAGAGAGAACTTCAAATTTTCAGTTAAATAGCTGATATCTCCTATATTGACATTTTCATTGATGTGGTGAGACAGTCCTTAAAGTGCATAAGTAAAAAGGTGGTCTGTATTTAAGAAGTGTTGTTGACAGTTGTGATCAGAGACACTGAATATTTATGTGGCCGAGACATTTCTCCATATATTCTCTTTATGAAAAGTAATTTTGTGTTCTTTCAAATTGCTTGCTTGTCTCTGCCTGACTTAGAGTCCTTTGCGAGACTCAGAGTGGGATTATATATTGAGCCACAAAAGTCCTGTCTGACACCTGTTGGAGGTGCTTATCCCATTTGCATTAGTGGAGGGGAATCTTTTCTCTTAGAATTTCTCT
The DNA here is from genome assembly GCA_009741485.1 of Malurus cyaneus samueli. NCBI lineage: Eukaryota > Metazoa > Chordata > Aves > Passeriformes > Maluridae > Malurus > Malurus cyaneus. Next base: position 30,833 of record VKON01001380.1, read on the forward strand.
TCCCTGAAAATTGCCAAATACGGTTTGCTAACTTGCCCTTTTCATACGCAAAGTGCCTGAACTACCATTGCAGCAAATATTGATACTTAAAGACATCATTGGTTTATATGAACAGAGTCTGCCAGTTTTGTCTCGACAAACACACAGATTTTATTTGAGAGAAGAATTCTGTTTAAAACAAAATTAACTAATAAGCAGCAACACTTAGTTGCTAGTTATCTTAGTGACAGTGTTTTTCATTTTGTCACAAAGTTTAATGTTTACTTGATAAAAAAGAATCTAAATATCTAGTTTGTAGAATTGAGAATTTCTATATATAGTTTAAACAATTTATTTTAGAGAGTGTATTTCACGATGTGTAACCAGTTCCCAATACAGGATCAAAGTTCACTTCAAAAAGGAGAGTGTGAACTGGTTGATAATAACTAATCTTAAAATTAAAATAATCAGAACCTAAAATATTATAGTCAGGACCAACAAAAGCTATAGGTTCTGAAGACTCAGAAATGCCATACCTCTGCAGAGACCATGTTGTTTTTTCAGTGTGCCTTATTTCATGAGCAAGATTTATACTAGATGTTAAAAAGCCACACACAAGCATCTTCTGATGTGTGGAGCACAATGTGCAGCGCATTGTTCTGCTGTTGCAGTGACTGGACAGCTATTCCAGCAATGCACATCTTAATATGAATGCTAATAGAATGATGTCTTTCTGTTTGGATTTTTATTTTTTGAAAATAGCTGTCACAGGGATAAGTCTGCTAACCATGCCCATGTGCTATTAAAAATAACCTTAGTGTGAATTCTCTTCCTAATTCAGAGCATCTTTCTCCTGTGAAGAGGATTGAAGTTGGATCTGGAATATTATTTGAAACTTCTTTTAACAATAGTGTGTTTCTGTCTTTTAGTATTATTAACAATATTCTTTTGCTTCTGTATTTGTATTTTATTTTAGATTTTAATAGTTATTGCATTTTCTCAGGTTGCAGTGCTACACTTTGGAAAAGAGATGTGGTCTTCTCCTGGAGTACTTTCTGCTCTAAGATATAATGCATTAACTGTCTGCTTTATAACATGAATAAGCTTTGCTCCAAGAGTTATAAGAATATATAAAGTTGCTCTGTGTAATTCAGAAGATTTAAAACGCAAGTCATACACAGAAAACAGTGTGGAAGTTGGAAATTATCAATATTCAGTCTAGCAATGATTTTAGCCGTGGAGAAAAACAACTTTGTGTGTCTATGCCAGGTGAGATGCACAGAGAAGTTAAATGTTGAAGCAACATATAAGGGTCCATAGAACACAATGCCATACAGAGTTAACACAGTGCAGCATCCCTCAAGGATGTAGGCTTGTGTACTTCAGCCATACTGAATACTGGAGAAAGCAAGAGACCTCATGCAAATTTATCCAGTATTGGTAAATTGCCTTTACTACTGTAACACGAGAAAAGTCAGTTTCTGTATATCTGCAGTAGAGGGCAATAACTTGAGTTCTTAATTGCTTCTGAAGTCCTTGAAAAGCTTTGGTGTTGCCAACATGCTCTGACATAAAAAGTGATACTCCGTGAGTATGTGTGGTGAAACAAAAGGAGACGAAACCTCTCATACTCTGCACAGCTAGTAATTGTAAATGACTTACCTCAAAGTGAGTTGTATTTTACCCCTATTTTCTCAACAGCTTTGTGATTTAACTACTGCAGCAGGTGTAAATTGGGCTGCAGTTCTGTGTGCCATTTATAGCAGTACATTGCTAATTCTTTCAGCCTCCTTTATTAGATGCACCTGCTTCCTGATGGAGATGCACACATTTAACTTAAATAAAAAGGTATTTTTAGTAGAAGAGAGTTGTAAAATATACTCCACATTTGATTCGATAGACTGCTTCTTAAGTTACAAACCGCTGTATGTTTTGAGATCTGGTAGACCCAGAGACTGGTATCTGGCAGGGACCAACTGAAGGTATCGTTTAGGGCAGAGAATATTTGTGCGTTTCTCCCCGACAGGCTCTAGGTGGATTTCAGCTTGCTGACAAAGCAGCCTGTGGGACCTGGGCCAGTCCCAAAGCTGCTTCGAAAGCCGTTGGAATCTCTGAGAAACAGCACAAAGACTGCCCTGTCCTTCTGCGACAGTGAACAGTATGCAGACTTCAGTTGACTACATTCTGTTTTGAAGATTTATTGATGTAACCTTTTACACTTATTGTTTTAGAGTTTATTGTGTTATTTTGCTTGTTCCTTTTGTTGTTTGTTCACTATAGGATAATAAGAATAGAGAGAAAAGTTGGTTGATTGTTTTTGTTGTGTTAATGTCAAAAGATTACTAGGTAATGGCATTCTGAAGGAGAGGCATGCTTTGATCAGCTTTAAGGAAATAATGGTCCCATAACACTGGGACAAAATAGTGTTTGATAGCCAGTGATGAATCTGATCCCGCAAAAAGCATAGATCCCTGGCTAATTGGAAACTGAAAGGCACTTTTAGGATTTCTGCTTTTGGACCTTTTTTTTTTTTTTTACCAACTCTAGGTTATAAATACCCAATTACCCTTTTTCACTGAAAAGTTTTGATATTATTTTGCCATTTATTTCTAAAAATGTATCCTACAAGCATTTGCACCTCTGTTATTTGCACAGTGAAACGCAGTTCTATCCAGATGAAGCAGAATACTGCCTATGCCATAAATACATATTTTCCTGTTTTGCTTAAACGCAGTGAAAGTTTGCTAACCAGTACCTTCAATCTCAAAATTTGAATGCTAGCCAGATGATTCTTTCTATATGAAATTGTACCCCTTAATGCCATATCTATTACTTAGTGATCACGTACAATTTTATAGCTACCATGAAAATATAACAGCCTTGTGGAGCTGAGACAATTATTTCTGTATTGTTTTGAATTGCTGTGTTGTAGAAAACATTGTTAAATAGTGTATTAGTACTCTTTTGATCCCCCTGTTAGTTTTGCCTTTTAGACTTTGTTTCTTTACTTGTTTACAGAGGATGTTGAATAAGCTATTGCATGAAACTTTCAAACAAATCTATCTCAGTTAAAGAAAACAGGGGAGAGTGGGAATATCTATAAAACAGCTGTGTGATGAGGCTGTGGCGAGTAGGCTATCTTCGGTAAGCCAACCAACAGCTTAAACGAGATGGTATCGTCCTTCCCCTTTTTCAGTTGGACTCGCTATACTTCATGTGGAAACCAACCCCAAAGGTTGCTAAACCCTTATTCAAGATTTGAGTTTTAAAGTTGACATAGGATGTTACTTGGAATATCATGATGCTCATTAGAGTGGTGTCTCGGTTTTGAGACAATGTTTTCAGAAAAAACGTTCCAGAGAAACGTTTTCCCTGAAATGAAATAAATTTGATAATTTTTTCCCCCCACCAACAGAAAATAGATACTGGGCAAAAAAGTGAAGAGAAAAAAAAAAGAATTATTAACACAGTGCCCACAGGACACAGATAAAGAAGTAACTGTTATATACAAGAACAGATAAAGAGTAATGGCGCCTTATACAGATAAAACGAGTAACGGTTAGATATTCAAACGAACAACGCGATGCCGACAAAATGGCGCCTCCGTCCCGGAAAAAGAAACAAAAAGAAAACAAACCATGTGGCCGTTTCCGTAACAGTGGCAAAAAGAAAAAAAACCAAGAACCTGTACCACAGTCTTTTCTTCCCTGTGACGGGTCAGAGACTCGGTGTGTTTCTGCTGCCACCCGGTTCCCTTCCGGAATCCTGGAGGAGGTGAAGCCGCCGGCTTTTCTCCCGGCAGGAGGGGATCGGAGATGAGGGGGTGCGCAGAGACTGCCGAAGCTAACGCCGAAACTGTAACAGTGTAACTGCTGTAACTGGTAACTTCTGCGAGCTAGAAGGGACTTAAGGACTCCCACGGAGAGAAAGCTGAGCCGGAGCGGAGCTGGGAAAAAGCCAGCCAGAGCGGAGCTGGAAAAAGCTAGGACTGTGTAGCAGCGCTGGCTTTTTGAACCGGCCGCGCTGCCTTTCCCAGCAGCCCACGCGGCTTCTTCCTGGTTACACTTAAAGATACAGAACATCTTTTGGGCGCATATGCCAACAGAAAAGGAATACAGAACAAAATTGGCACAAAAATCAACCCAAGACAAGTGGTTATAAAAGGCATGTTCAACCTTAATAAAGCGAGTCCTAGCAATCATCTTGGTGGTTAGTGTACTAGTTCTCCTGACGTTTCTCGACAAGTCTTTCTACTCTTGCAAGCATCTTCTGATTTTAACATACTTTAACAAAACATTGATTTTTATCATGATGTATTTATTCTGCAAGGTTTTATGTATGGAGTGTTAAAACCGCTGGTTCAATATTAAGCATAAAGATGAAGCTTTGTTATATCAGAATCCTGCTCAGAATATGAATCAGATTTCCACAACTGTGCAGCATAAATAACTGCTCTCAACACATACAATTGGCACAGCTTCATGGCATGTGTACATTACAGTCTCTGGTCAAAGTGTAGGACAAAGTATTCTTACAACATCATTGAGATTCAGATCTTCGTCCCTTTATTGTAAATAAATTGAACTTAATCAAATAATTGTAACATAAAATTGAACCATGTTTTATTAATCGGAATCTGGCTTACTTCTACAACAGGATGCCACTATCCTTTGCATATTGTTTCATACCATTTTCTTCAAATGCTTCAGCTAGTTATTTCTCATATGCTCTCCAGTCTTGCACTTCAGTGTAATCTTCCTTTTTCTCTTGACCTGCCATATTAGATTTTTTTCTATGTATCTGTACAACAGAAAATCAGCTAGACTATATGCTATGACTATTTCTTAATAGGAAAATATAAATCAGTGCGTTCCTGCTTTTCAAACTCACACAAGTGGAGTAATCCAACTTACTGCACTTAAAATGTCACAAAATTCATTACCTGACTTATTGGAATGCTTATGTTCTATTACTAATCACAGCCAAAAGAGGCCTTTCCTTCTAAAATTTTAATTTTGTGTCTACTCTTTAATTTTGTGGGGGTGTTTAAATTTTATATTCATCTTCATCATGCATACAGAGGTACGGAAGTACTCAGTTGTCAGAAGAGATCAGATTTTCAAACTCCTTGAGGCTTTGTATGTATCACAGATTTTTATCTAGCCAAAATATTGTGGTGTTAGATATTGATTCTCATATAAAATTTGTAGCATGTGTTTTAATCTGGCCATTTTAAGATCTCTCATTTGCTGATACAAACAATTCTAGGTCCACTTTGGATAATTTGATGTAGAATATCTTATCAATTTGGGAAAACATCTATTTGGATGTCTAGCAAATGCTTACATCAATTATTCAGTCTCATAAGTTGAAGTTTAAAGATATAATATGAATAATTCTGTCACCATTATCTCTAAGTTGATTTTGCATTTGCTTCTGATTCATCCTTAATTGTCATGCTTCATTTGCAAGTATTTGTTCTACATGCCCTTGTTAGCTGTGCTACCTTTAAAAATCATTGCTATTTCCCAAATGATTTTACTAAAATCACTGGGGATTGTTTGGAATTTCTGGTGTCAGACTTGTTGGATACTGACTGCTCAGCACACAGCTTAAATACTCTCTAGTGTTCTATTGACAAATGGGAGAAAATAGAATCGAGTAAGTTGAGGGGAAGGAGGGGCGGTAAGGAGGGGCAGGAATTACCCTCAGTGTTTTCTTGATTGGTAAAAGAAAAAATAATTATACACCAAGTGCATGTACTTCTATTTTAATAGCATATAGGCTATATATTGTGACAATTTCTTAACAAGGAAAAATAAATCAGTGTATTCTTGGCTTAGACAACCTGTATGGTGCATTAGGCAGAGATGGCTGAGGAATTAATTAAAGCCGTTAGCATCTGCTCATTCATATTACTTTATTATTAGTTTATTTCTTGGCACAGTTTTGATCTATACCAACTAGTATGTTTGAAAGACAGACAACACAAAACAAAGAGGAGGTGTTTATTAGACAAGATGTTTGTGCTTCAGAGGGACCAGGAAAAGCTGGAGAAAGTAGCTGACAGAAAACTCATAAAATTCAATAGGGGAATGAAAAGTTTTGCACCCGGGGAGGAACAACCCCAGGCACCAGAAAATACCGGGGGCTGACCTGTTCTTTGCAGAGCTGCTAAGAAAACACTGTAAGGCAGTCTTGGCAGGCAAAAAGCTGACCATGAGTCAACCAAGTGAGGGCGGCCAGTAGTGTGTGAGGGAGGCTGTCTTTCTTCTCTGCTCAGCATAGAAGGGCTATGAAGCTGATTAAGGAACAGGAGCATGTCTCATGAGGCCAGCTTCAAGGAGATGGGACATTTTGACCTGGATTGAAGAAGGCCTTCTTAAGGAGGAGACCTTATTAATATCTAAACAGAGGGTATAGAAAAGATGGCATAAGGCTTTTCTCACTGACAAGAGAAGAGGTAATAAGCACAAATAAAAACACCAGGAAATTCCATTTGAAGACAAGAAATTGGTTGCTGTTTTTGTTGTTGTTGTAAGCATGATTAAATTCTGACAAAAGTTGTTCAGAGAGGATTTAGACTTAATTCTTGTCCAAAACGTAACTAGACACAGTCCTAGCAAGTCTGCTCTTGCTCATCCTGCTTGGGGTGTTTGGGCTAGATTACATCACATGAGGTCTACTTTCAGCAATGAGCTTCTGTGAAGTACAATTTAGGGAAGTATAACAGATCATCGCAATACACAGTGTATATGAAACTACACCACATTAAGCTCTTTCACCTCCCTATGGCACTTTACCAGTATACCTTTGCTTTTTCCAGATGCCTGGACATGAGCCAGCAGTGTGCCCAGGTGGCCAAGAAGCCCAAGGGTGTTGTGGCTTGCAGCATCAGGATGGTGAACATCTCTTGTACTCATCACTGGGGAAGCCACACCTTGAATCCTGTGTTCAGTCTTGGGCCTCTCATGACACAAAAGGACACTGAAGTTCTGGAAGGAGTTCAGGGAAGGGCAAAGGATCTCGAATAGGGTCTGGAGCGCAAGCCTGATGATGAGAGCTGAGAGACCTGGGGTTGTTAGCCTAGAACAAAGGAGGTTCAGGGGGGGATCTTGCTGCTCTCTACAACTGCCTGAGAGGAGGTTGTAGCCAGGTGGGGGTGGATCTCTTCTCTGAGACAAAAAGAGATAGAACAAGAGGAAAGGGGTTCAGATTGTGTTCATCATGGAAAGGGTTGTCATGCATGAACAGTCTGTCATATAGAAGGGTCACTATCTTGAGGGTATTTCATAGATGTGTAGATGTGGTGCTGAGGAACATGGTTCAGTGGTAGACTTGACAGTGCAGGATATGGTCAGACTTATTCTTAAAGGTCTTTTCAAGCCTAAACAGTTCTATGATTCAGTAATTTAATATTGGGGAATTTTGTTGGGGTTTTTTCAACCTGCTTTTGCTTATTTAAAATATGTAACAATATTACTGCTGCAGTTGGGTAGCAAAGAAACTTCGGAGAACAAAATACCTTTCCCACTTTCTTCATGTAAGTCTATGGGACCCAAAGAGATGCATCCCGAAGTCCTGAGGGAATTGGCTCATGTAGTTGCCAAGACACTCTCTGCAACATTTGAAAAGCCTTGGCAGATAGGTGAAGTCCTAGGTGACAGGAAAAGAGAAACATTTGTATACAGTATTAAAACGGTAGAAAGAAGGACCCTGGGAACTCTGCTCTGTCAGCCTCTGTGCCTGGGAAGACCATTAACAGATCCTCCTAGAAACTCTGCTAAGGCATATGAAGAAAGGATAGGTCATTTCAGACAGCCAGTACAGCTTCGTTGAGAGCAAGTCCTGCCTCACCATGTGGTTGCTTTCCATGATAGGGTCACTCCATCAATGGCCAAGCGGAGGGCTACAAATGTCATATCAGGACTTCTGCAAGGTCTTTGACACAGTTCCCCACTACATCCTTTATCTTATAAAACTATGGGTTTAAGATGTGGACTGTTAGATGAATAAGAAAGTGACTGGATAATTTTATCCGAAGTGGTGGTCTATGGCTCAGAGTCCTGATAGACATCAAGGCAAGGTGGTGTCCCTCTGGGGTCTGTACTGGGACCTGTGTTATTCAATAACTTGATGAATGACACAGATGAAGTGATCAAGTGCACCTTCAGCAAGTTCTCAGATGACACAAAGCTGAGGGTACAGTTGACACTCCTGAAGGACAGGATGCCTTACAGAGAATTGGGTTTTAGCCTGGAGAAGAATTGTGTTTAGAAGAATTGTGTTCTCAATTAGAAGAATTGTGTTTAGAAGAATTGTGTTCTCAATTATACACAATTTTTTCAATTTCTTAATTGAAGAAATTGGTGTTTAGCCTGGAGAAGAAAAGGTTTTGGGATGACCTAAATGTGGCCTTCTGGTACTTGAGGCAAGCTCACAAGAGAGATGAGGTGGACAATTTGCAAGGCCCTGGGATGACATGACAAGGGAAAATGGCTTCAAACTAAAACTGGGTAGGTTTAGATCACATATGAGGTAGAAATTCCTCACCATGAGGGTGGGGAGACACTGGAATAGATTGTCCAGAGAAGTTATAGAGGTACCATCCCTGGAAGTATGCAAGACCAAGTTGGATGGAACTCTCAGCATTGTGATCTAATGGAAGATGTCCTTGCCTATGGCAGTGGGGCTGGAACTACATGATCTTTAAGGTCCATTCCAGTCCACACCATTCAATGATTCTATTATTCTAATTAGATAAATCCAGAAAAGTATGTTTGGGGCTGTTTGCTAGCATTACAGATGCCATAAACCCAGGAAAAGCAGGAAATTAATCTTTATATGGTTTTCATAAGAATAATCGTCTTTAATTCAATTTTATAATTTTTATTCCTGATGGTAGGAATTCAGAATCCCTTTCCTGTGTTCAGCAGGTTTGTGGTGCAGCATCGTTGAAGCCCTCGTGAGATGTTTGAGGATAAAAGCTGATGTAAATCACTGTTCACAAATTTGGGAGTAGTATCTTTTGTCTTCTTTCCTTTGTTGTACTCAATGCATGCTGATAATGTTCTGGATTATGTTCATCTTAACTTATGAAAATGAAAATAAGAATCTATTCAGAAAGTAGTAAAAGATTTCTCATCTGTTTTCATCTTGTAAAAGATTTCTTATCAATAATAAGAACGAGACCTGATTACTAAGTAACCAAGATTTGGACCAATTTTTAGCATGTGTACAATTGAGTACAAACCTCAATTAACTAGAAAACAAAATAATACAAGAAATTGAAAATAAAATTCTACTTGTACTGTATTTGAAAATCTGCAGAGGATAAGCACCTTTAAGGAATCTTAATTGAATGAATTTTAGCTCAGCTAGCATGTTTACTCCTGGCAATAACTTATATATGCATGTTTATTATCTTTTTCTGCTGCCTATAAAGCAATACAAAAGAGAATATGATCATTATGGGCATGACAGTATTTATTCAGATTTTTCATTTGACTATTAACTAAAAACTTATCAGTAGTTGTTATTATTCTAACAACTGACTTTTTACTTATGGAATACAGAAAAAAAATCAAAGAAATCTAGAAAGACCATGTTTCCAGATGACCTCCTTGATAAGAATGTTTATTTGTTCTGTGTTGTTCTGGTTTGCGTAAATGACATTAATTTTTCCCTGTTGCTTTTTTTTTTTCTTTCATAAATGTTGACACAGCTAAATTGAAAAGATTAAATATAATACCATTTCTTAGTTTAGATTTATCCAGATATGATTATGTTGTTATTCTTTTGTGCATTTCTTATCTGAATCCTGCAGCCTTTTATTTGTTTGTCACTCTCATTCTTTCACATATTTTTCTAACCATCTCATTCTTTAACTAAAAAAGATGCAAGATGAAATTTTCTTGAAATACTGACGAGTGTAGCCGCATTGCTCACTTGTTCACCTCTCAGTCGATGTTACGAACATTACGTTTGTTTTTCAGCACTTTATTCATGCCGATTCCGAAGACCTCATCCATATTCTCTTACACGTATCGTCTGATACTCCTATTTTACCGCCATGTACATGGCTCTACGCAGTGACACTTCGCTAGCTGCTCCCCCTACATACATTATGAGTCTGATAGACGCAAGCCTTCCACACTCCGATAATCATACAGAGATTATTGCTGACACTAGTTTCGCAACACAGATATCTACTGCTCAGTGTCTACACACATTATTTACGCTGCCCATTACTTGGCTAATACGATGCTGTACACACATACCACGTCTACCAGTTCACGACCCCCCACACATCTACCGTCCGACCCCTCGATCCCTACCCTCTGCTCACTCCGTCACCAGTCCTCACACGGTTATCAGAGTCATCTAACGTCATAAATCGCTCAATGCAGACCACCCTACTCACTTCATATCATGATAATCTCACGGTCGTACATAGATCTCCCTGTCGCCGTTGTCTTCTCGAGCTCTCGCTAGCATCGCGCTTCGTAGAATGTATACGTCGCTACTGCTGTGACGCACACTAGAGATGCCCTCTGCCGAAGTCTGCCACTAGAGTCACTTTGCCACGTTTCGTCATCTCCCTCAGCACGCCTATGGCTCTCATATCAGACTCCAGTTAACTACCCTGGCCTTGGTGTCCTTCTCCAGTTAGTTTAGCCTGATACGCATCCATAAGGACAGGGGGGCAAATATACTGTACAGGAATTGTCTTGTGAATACACTTCATTACAGGTACCGTTATCGAGTTGATCTCCAAAATTAATGTTTATCCTTTTTGATTTTTTTCTTTCATAGCAATTCTTAAAGATGTTTCGTTTAATTTGGTCTCCAAATGTAACTAGGGATTTCTTAGTTCTTTAAGGCAAGATATGGCAGGGATGAATCACTTTCGTGGGTTGATAAAACTATCTTCAGCGGTGCTGCGGCCTCGCTCTCTATTCACTATCACCGTCATATGGAATTTTCTTTATTACATGGGACTGCAAGAACTCTATTCTCTTTAAGTGCTTACGATGCAACCCATAGCAAAAACATACTAGGAGAATAAAATACTTGTAATTATTTTTATTCTTTACTGAACCTCAAATATGCTTAACATTATTCCCTGCTTGAGCGCAGAAACAACCACAAGTCTGGTGCATTATTTTCTGGAAGGAAGATCAACTTGCCCTGTTCTAGCTCAGGACAGCGTGAAGTAAAATGTTGCCATAATTTCTTTAAAATATCGTTTACAAGTAATTGCGGTCGACTATGAGCATTCTCGTACTTTCAAGTCCGACGCGCTGGGTATGAACAGCTGTACGATTCGAGTAGTAAGAGAGCGCCTAAGAAGCGTCCGACCTATATAGCGACGCGCTGCTCTGCTTCGTGGCGAGTGACATGCGCTGTCTCTAATGCTCTGACCTCTTCTATCATGTTTTCCTACTATCATACCCCTACTACTGATCTGCGCTTGAGATTGCTTTGAATCCTCTGATATAAGTACTACTGTACACTAGGCTCCCTCGGATTCGACCTATGGGCCGGAGTCAGGTCTCAGCGCCCCGTGGCGGCCACTGGTCTCGACATGCGCGCCAACCGCCTGCTAATGTCCTATGAATGAAGCTTGTTGGCCTCGATCTGTCGTTTTACCGCTTCCGTCATGCTGATCAATCCGCGTCTCGGCATACAGCCACGGAGCACGACGGTACTTCGCCACGTTTCCCCCTTTCCCGCTCCCGCGAACAAACCTCCGACTTCTAGGCCGATCCGTCTGGTCATATATCACTCCTTGGTATCTGCTGCGATCGACTTTTCGTCCCGCGATGACCCGTTCCTCGGTCCTGTGCACGTCACTTATCTCGGACAGTACTTCACTGCCATTTTCTGATTATAGTTTCACTTGCGCGTGATTCACATCATGAGCTCACATGGGTACGGGTTGGTCTTAGGACTGTCAGTCTTACGTTATCGTGATTATGGCGCGCTATCCGTTGCTATTGCGTCTATTATATCATCCGACCTCGTATCATCATCTTAAAGTCTGGACACGACCCACTGAACTATGGCAGAGATAGTCGTAGTGGACTTAGTCGGTACGCTTTCGATGAACATTATGTTATAACACGTAAGCTCTCCAACTCGAGTATCTTATAGATTCGTACCGATATCTACTAGACACTTGTGTGTTGTGTGTACGCCTTCTCTCTGCTGAGTGTACCTCAGACACACGCTCCCCATCGTTACGTTTATATCTCTCACAGGTCAGATGAGTATGAGCTGGATGATAGCACACATGGATCTATTGCTTGGTATGTGTCATCTTCATTGTTCCTCTTATTCATTATTGGTTCTGGTTTCCATCTATTTAACGTCCCCGTCGCTATGCTCAGACATATGTATGTCTACTGTAATTGTCCGTGCTTTGTGTAGTGTTTTGGCTTAGGCTCGCCGATGATCTCTGTCAGCCTAATCAGATAGTAATCTTTCTGTCTGTTGTATGCTGCCTGCCCACTGTCGTATCTATACCGAGATCTCACTTAGTGGATGTGTACGGTGGGCCGGCGCAGCTACGACTATCCGCGTAACATATATGCACTTCTCTTCTGACATGTACCTAATTCAGCGCCCTGCGTATCGTATGCGTCCATACTCCTTAAAGCGGACGAAAAGGTCTAGAAGCACTGTGTTAGGATGCATTTATTAGTCCTATTCCCTCAAACAACCAAATTAATGTATTCGCGTGCGTGTTGATCCATTGTTCGCTCAACTAGGTTATACTAATACTTAATAGCTTCGACATTGGGAGAGGTCGACACGTTTGCGTAAGGTTCGCTATTTATCTAAAATCGGGTGACGCACGCCATAACGCACTCTTAATAGCTCTACTCGCCTGGGAGACTCTTATCGCGCCAATATGTCTCGATATCCTTCCACTCCGTCTGCTTTAATCTTCAATGGAGCGTGTGATTTAATAGTAGCGATGTCATTATCATTCACTCATATCAGTATTATAATCGTATCTTCTACTCTGTGCAGCAGATTATTGCATCTATTGTGATGTCTGTTCTATGAATACAGGAGACTAGCTGTATTATTAATGTCTAACCTCAAGACATATGAGAGTATACGAGCTAACATAACCTTATCTAGCTCTGAGTGCAGAGCTGGTTCAGATGTTGTCTTTGATTGTAGGAGCAAGAGAGAAAAAAAATATATATAACACCACTAGTTTACATTTTCTCCTTGTTTCTCGGTCTACCTCTGCCTGAGATCGCTTAATGTGCGATTTCTTTTCTTTTTTTTTTTTTTTTTTTTGTTTACCTTACATAGCTTGTTGAATTTGTTTATGCCATCTATGAGATGGTGCTCTAATTGTGAATTGATCTCAATGCTTCATTTATTATCATCTTCTGGTGAACAAATCAACTATACTAAAGGTGGCTATCACTGATACTGTGTCCTAAAGGCAGAAACAATACACATACCAAAGTCTGAAGAAACATTTCTTCTTTGAAGTGCATCATAGTTAAGAAGGATTTATTTAGAAAGCATGGGTAAAGACAGAGGAATTGGACTCCTACAAAGAAATTGTAGGGATAGGAGCTACAATAGATATCAGAAAAGAACAAGAGAAAGTTGCTGACATCACAGACAGGTTTAATTAGAAATCAGCTCCTATCCTTCCCTGTCTGCAGTGCTGGATCTGTCTAGGATCAAAGATGCATATACAGGGAAGATGAGATACTTTCTTACTCTTTTTGTAGCTTTGCAACTACCTAGATAAACCAATAAAGTCAAAAATAAAAACAGCAGTCTTAAGCTGCACTTCACATTAAAGTAGAAAATGCTCTCTCTATATGTCCTGGTTTCAGCTGTGATGTAGTTGGTTTTCTTCGCAGTAGCTGATCCGGTGCTGTGTTTTGTACTCAGTATGAGAATCATGTTGAGAATACACTGTTGTTTTGGCTTTTGCTAAGTAGTGTTTTTCCTGAGTCAGGGACTTGTCAGTGTCTCATGCTCTGCTGCTGAGGCACTGCACAAGAAGCTGGGAGAAATGACAGTCAGGGCAAATGACCTGAGTGAGCCAAAGGGTATTCTAACACCATCAAATGTCATGACCATCATATAAACTAGTTTATATGGTAAACAGTAGCAGCTGGTAGGGAGAGGACAAATGCTTCTCAGAAACTTGCTGCGCAATGGTCAGTGGGTGCTGAGCGACTGTGTTGTGTATCATTTGTTCCTCTGGGTTTTATTCCTCTGTCCTTCTTTTCATTGCAGTTGTTATTTTTATTATTACTTTGTTATCATTACTATCATCACAATGATTTTATATTTTATTTATTAGTTTTGTTTCAGTTATCAAACTGCTTTTATCTCAATCTGTAAGTTCTATTTATGTTTTTCAGTCTCCTTCCTACCCCACCAAGAGGATTGGAAGACAGTCACGGAGCAGCTGTCTGGTACCTAGTTGCTGGCTGGGACTAAATCACAGCAATATGAAAGAGTGTGTAAATATTATGTGTTAAATGATATCCAGTAGAAATAAATGAGTTCCTCTGTCATTTTGATTTGCTGCATCATTGTTGGTATCTCTCTCCTGCAGGTTCTTTCCACTGCAAATTTCCATTCCTCCATATTTTCTGTCCACCCTTCCATGCGTGCTCTATTCCTCCTTCCTTATATCTGTGTGCGCTGGTTTTGCTTGGCCTGGTTTTTGGTAGCAGGGGGAGCCACAAAGATGGCTCTTGTGAGAAAATTCTGGAAGTTTCCACCATGTCCAGCAGGTCAAATCCCAGATAGCTCTGAAGATAATGGACATGCTGATGGCCAAGCCTGGGCCCGTTAGAGATAGTGGCAATGCTTTTGTGATGACATATTTAAGAAATCAAAACAAAAGGTACACACAACTTTTCCCTAGACAGAGGAAGGAGGAGGTGGGAACATGTGAGGGAAACAACGTGGAGACACTGAGGACAGTGGAGAAGGAGGGGAAGGAGGTGCTCCATGTGCCAGAGCAGAGATTCCTGTGCAGGTCATGGTGACGACCACGGTGGAGCAACTGTGCCTCTGCAGCCCATGGGGCCCACAGGGGATGCAGGGATCCACCTGCAGCTCTTGGGGTAGGTGCCCACGCTGGAGCAGGTGGATGCCCAGAGGAGGCTGTAGTCAGTGGGAGACTCATCGAGAGAGAGGGCCTTGTCCTTGGAGGACTGCACCCCGTGGACGAGTGACCCATGCTGCAGCAGTTTTGGGAGGACTGTCTGCCCATGTAGGAGCTCTTGTGGTCACAATTTAGGGATGACTGCTGCTCATGAGATTGGACCACATTGGAGAATTTTCTCCCGTGGGAGGGACCCCACAGGAATGCAGGGGAAGGACTCCTCTCCCTGAGAAGCTGAAGAAGATCCTGGTGATGAACTGACCAAATCCCCCACGCCCTGTCAGTGGGAAGAGGGAGGGTTGGGGAAGAAAGGGTGTCTTTAAGAGTTTATTTTACTTCTCATTCTCTCCTCTGTCCTCTCTTAGCAATAAATTCACTAGGCTGAACTTGTTTTTTCCTTGGAGTGTTTCCTCCTGGCTCCTTATTTCAACTCATGAGCCCCTTCATCAGTTAAATTTTTTTCCTCTCCCCTGCCCCGCTGCGGCAGGGAAGAGAGTGAGCTGTTGTGGGTGCCTGGCATTTGGAGAGGGTCAAATCACAACACTGCGTCATTTAGGAAGTCTCTTGCTGTTTTGTGCAGACTGTTAGACCCTTACAGACTGCACTAGGAACCATAAACTTCTTCTCAGACACGCAGTTTATATTATAAGCAAAAGCTCTGAAAGTTGAACACTGAATAAATTGTCTGGAGGCATTGTTGCCTAATCACAGCTGAAAACAGACTACAGTCACTCAACATGGCAAATTAATCAATGTAAATTAGGGGAGGTTTACAATAACCGCATTTGATTAATATCACATTGGAAATACAGTTATATATCTGTGCTATTTTTACCATATTGAGGGATACTAGGACTGGATAGTGAAACAAATTCTGTGAGGACTGCAACTGCAATATAGTGGCATGTGAGAGGAGTTTCCATGGAAGAGCCACTCATTACTGTGAATGGACAGATTCTGAAGTAGGCTTCTCCTGTGCCAGAGAAGGTCAGCATAAAAAAAAAAGCAAGTCCTTCTTTGGAGATTTGTAAGTATAGTGGAAAAGAAAGTAATATATTTACTGAGCAGCAATAGAATGTTTTCTAATAACACTCAGATTAAAGCATTGCCAAGTCTTTCTTCAGGGGTAATTGAAATGATTCATCTATATGAAAAATAAAAGCTTATTTTCTTCAGCAATAAAATGAATGATAGAATGGTTTATTGCTGTTGCCAGAAAATTTATACTGACAACAATACCCACATAATTCATTGCATGACAAATAACATTGTAGTGTCTTGTCAAAGAAAATAATCATTTTAATTTAAGATGAATTGTACTTTATTAGCTGGTATGGACTTTAAAAATCACAGATCTGAGTAATTACTTTAACAATTACCTGATTAGAACAGCTTAGCCCTTGATCAGGGTTGCTGACATTTTGAGGAAGTTATTCAACATTGAACTGATTCATTTTACAAAACTAAAATATATTCCATAATATAATGCTTCCATGTTTAAGTATACCTCAAGGTATCCAAGTTGCTATGCACACTGAAGGGAAAAGGTAATTCTGTCCTCCTGTGCTCTGTAAGAATTGTTCTACAGAATTATGGTACTTCCGGAGTCATTTTAGTCTCTCATTTTATTTGAATCACACAAAACATATTATTATCAAGAAAAAAAATCCTCAAAGGGTCTCAGTTTGTTGAGTAGAAGAGGACTGAGTGCAGAACACATGTGGCACAACCGGTGAGCAGCCTGCTCATCAGACTGGTAGCCTGTAACTGATAGGACTCCACAGGGCTCCATCCTCAGCCCCATGCTCTTCAACATCTTCATTAATGATCTGGACAGAGGACTTGAAGTAACACTAAGTGTGACAAGAGACTAAACTAGGAGAAGCTATAAACTGGCTCAAGGCCCTGCAGAGAGACCTTGACAATTTAGATAGATGGGCAATCACCAGCTGTGTGGAGATTAAAAAGGACAAGAGCCAGATATTGCACCTGGGATGGGACAGGCCTGGATGTGTGGACAGACAGGGGAATGGGGAGCAGCACTGTGGGAAGGAACCTGGGGTCCTGATCCCTGGCAAATTGGATCTGACTCAGCAGTGCCCTGGAAGCCAGGAGAGTCAGCTGTGTCCTGGGGGCACCAGGTCCAGCATCACCAGCCAGGCAAGGGAGGGGTTTGTCCTGCTCTGCTCTGCACTGGGCTGGCCTCACTTCCATTGCTGGAATCAGTTTTGGGCACAGGTATAAGACAGAAAGAAAGCTTTTAGAGACCCTTCAAAAGACCGTCTTAAGAACTGTGAAGGTTCTTCTGGAGGAGAAGCCATATGAGGAATATCTGAGGTCACTTGTTCTGTTCTGCCTGGAGAGGAGGAGTTTGAGGGGAGACCTCAGAGGAGACTGAAGGGGAGACCCTGTTGCAGTCTGCAACTTCCTGATTAAGGGAACAGAAAATGCAGACACTGATCTCTTCCCTCGTGCCCAGTGACAGGACCTGAAGGAATGGTCTGAAGTTGTGTCAGGGGAGGTTTAGGTTGGATATCAGGAAAAGGTCTTCAACCAGAGTATATTTGGACACTGGAACAGGCTCCCCAGGGAAGTGCTCACAGCACCAAGCCACTCTGAGTTCAAGAAGCATTTGGACAATGCTTCCTGACACATGATTTGATTCTTGGGGGTGTCCTGTGCAGAGCCAGGAGATGGACTCATTGATCCTGATGGGTCCCTTCCAAATCAGCATATTCTATGATTCTATGATTTTATTATCTAGTCCAATCTTTCTGCACAAAAGAAAGAAAGCAACTAAATATATTTATATAGTAATAACAATCATTTTCTTTCACACATTTTGATTGTCAAAAACTAATGAGACACCAAATGTAACCAAAATCCGTAATTCTGAATCACAGTAAGACTGATGCAAATCAGCTTACTATAGAATTGGATATTCAAGGCATTCATTATAATAATGAGAAAAGACATGAAACAAGGTGAAAACAGGTTGTTATTCTATTAAATTTAACAAGTAGTACACACAAATTATCAAATTAATGCAAGCTCACTTAAAATTTGGAGTAATTGGACTAATTTTAGATTTACTTTATATAAAACTTGGGGTTGGATTGGCTTGTATTGCATCTTTTTTTCTCTCTTATTTCAGAAAAAAATGACAGATTTTTTTCAATTTCAAACATTAAAACCAAAGAAAAGCCTAATTTAAATGTTTTGGGTTTTTTTGGTTTGGTTTTTTTTTGTTTTTTTTGTTTGTTTGTTTGTTTGTTTGTTTGTTTGGGTTTTTTTTTTTTTATGAAAACAAGAGTGTTTCCTGTAAGGAAAGACAGGCTTCCCACTTTAGCTGATTGCTTATCAGAATTTTTTCCTCAATTGAGATAAACAAAACCTGTTGATTCTAAAGCTCACATCCATTGGTATGCTTTTTGAGTGCAATCTGAATTCACTGTTGACACAACAGGGTACTCTATATCATAGGAAGTGATTGCAGAACCCAAAGTAGGGTTTCATTGTTTCAAAAGACCAAAAAAAACGAAGTAGAGGAAACAGGGTGTGAATCAGATATGAAGTTTCTCCTCAAATGTTCAGTGGAGGTTAAATTCTCTAATATTTTGTGCGTGTAATCATTTAAATCCAGAGTTTGTTTTAGTTTTGCTATATTTCCTGACTCCTTTAGCCAGCTGTTTTCTGTCATCTGGAAAAAGGCCAAGATGCAGTTTCTGTGGGATGCTTATGAACTGTAACATAGTTTCATGGCATACTGGAAAGATACTGCAAAATCACAGTGGCATAAATCAGATTTTCTGTTGTGTGATCAGAGACTACTGAACATGATTTTATGACTAGATGGTATTTCTTGAAAGGAAAAGAAAGGAGCAAAGAACATAGAAAACAAGAACCTGATGCAGTCTGTTCTGAAACTTTAAGTCCACTGTCACTCTCTAGTAGTGAAACACATAGCCTAGTGACAGGAATTTTACATCTGTCTAGGCCAGGCACTTACTTTTCTTGAACAGTAGCATCAATTAATTCTAAATTCAGCATAAAATTCTGGGTAGTTAGAGCTTTTCTTCTTAACATGAAGTAAAGAAGTGAACTGGTAAGTTGCACAAAAGACCTGCACAGATGTGACAAAATGAATTCAAAGAGGCAGTACTTTGGTTTTGAATTCTGCCCAGCAGGGAAGGAGTGTGTAGGATGCCTGGTATTAAAAATTGTATTCCTGACAGGTTATATATTTTTAGGGAGACCAATTTCAGGCCAAAAAAATAGGGTTATGTTTATGCAAACAGATGAGCTCCTGAGATGTATAAGCAAAGATAACAGCAAAAGCATTTAACACTAGCACTTGTATTGTCACTGTATCCAGACAAGGCTATCCTTAGAATTATCAAAATGCAGGGATCTTACATACGAACACAGAACAAAAATAGAATAGAAAATTAAGGAACTGACAACATGAACACTTTTCCTGCTTGGAAAAGCCCACAATACAAGCACAAGGAAGCAAATGATTAAGACAATGCACAGAGGAATTTGAGGAAACGATTAAACTGTACTGATCATTGTGATAAGCAGCAGAGAGTTACTACTCTTTGAATTAATTTTGTCACATCTGGGTAGTTCTTTTGTGTAACTTGTTACTCCACTCAGTACTTTATTTTGCCCTTTGCTCTTCTCATGAGTCCACAATCTTATGGTCACTGCAGCCCAGGCTGTCCCTGACTTTCATATCCATGACCAGCTCTTCCTTGCTTACAAGCAACAGGACTAGCACCTGCTGACCTTCATCCACAAGTTCCCATCTGGCTCCTTACCTGTCCCTGGAGAGAGCACTGTGCACACTTGCCACTCTCCCACATAAAGGGCAAATCCTTCTTTTTACCTTCCCCCTCTGTTCTCCCTGAGCAGCCTGTATCCAACCATTACAGCACTCCTGTTTTGAGAGTTGTCTCACCACACTTCCCTGATCTGCTGAGGTCTGTGAGCATTATGACAGCACACAGACTTTTAACTCCTTTTGTTCTGTTGTTGTCGTTGTTCGTGTTTTGCTTTGTTCTATGTTTGCAGAGATTTTTTTTTGTGATTTTTGTTTGGGTTTTGTTTGTTTTGTTTGTTTTGTTGGGCTCTTTTAAAAGACAGTATTCACTAGAGGCATTTCATAGATTTTATTGGGGATGTGTGTCAAGGCTTTAGTAACAGATTGGATACAGGGGTTGCTTCTATGAGAAGGTGCTAGAAACTTCCTCTATGTGCAGCAAAGTTGACTCTAAGATAGATTTACTGTTGTTGGCCAAGGCTGAACCTCTCAGCAGCGGTAGTAATGGTCTGGGGTAACAGATCTAAGGGGAAAAATTGCTGGTCAGCAGCAGTCAGCAGAGAACAGTGAGAATGTGAGAGAGGAACAGCTCTGCAGACAGCCAGATCAGTGCAGAAGGAGGAACAGAAGATGCTCCAGGCTTTGGAGATGAGATTCCGCTGCAGCTTGTGGCACAGCCCACGGTGAGGCAGCTGTGCCCCTACAGCCCATAGCATCCACAGGGATACAGAGATCCATGTGCTGGTTGTCGAGAACTCCATGCCAGAGCAGGTGAAATCTTAAAAAATTCTGTGACCTTGTGGAAAGCCCATGTTGGAACAGGCTTCTGTGAGGGCCTATGACCCTGTGGAGAGAGGAGGCCTCGTTGGGGTAGGTTTGCTGTCAGAGTTTGACATCCATAGCAGGGGATTTGCATGTTGGAAGAGTCTGTTCCTAAAGGATTGCACTGTGTGGAATGGACCCATGGCAGAACAGTTAATGAAGAACTGCTGCCCACAGGAAAAAAAACTGATGGAAAAGTTTGTGGAAAACTATATCCTGTGGCCCATGGGAGGGACTCAGACTGGAGCAGTTTGCAAAGAACTGTCTTCCATGGGAAGAACTCCAGGCTGGAGCAGGACAAAATTGCAAGGTCTCTTCTTTACAGGTGTTAGAAACAGCAAGTGACAAACTGACCACAACTCCCATCCTCATTCCCTGTGCTGCTTAGGGGAAGGAGGTAGACAATTTGGGAGTAAAGTTAAGTCCAGGAAGAAGGGAGGGATGGGGCAAAGGTGTTTTAAGATTTGGTTTTATGTATTGTTATTTTATTCTGATTTGATTGTCAAAAAATTACTGCCACAAGTTAAATCAGTTCTGCCCATAAAGGTAGTTGGTGAATGATCTATCCATCCCTGGTCTTATCTCAACAATTTGGCATATTTTTCTCCCTCTGTCGAGTTGAGGAGGGGTGTGACAGATTATCTTTGGTGGGCTCTTGACATTTGGTCAGGGTCAAACCACCACAGAGAGGCACATGTGTGCTGACTACTGAATGCAGGCTTGAGAGCTTTCCCGTTAAGTCTTTTTTCAGCCACTTCCTTCTTTACATGCCTGCTCTCAAATTGCATTTCATTCCTGTTTTGTTAATTATTGCATCCAGTTCTTCTTCCATCACCCCAGGCCTTTGGCTTGCCTACTCCACACACAGCTTCTTTACTTGCTAAGAAATCCCTCCCTCCTCAGTTATTCTTAATTTAAATCTCTCCCTACCAGGTATCTTATAAACCATATCATGCTGTTGACAAAGATAGATTTGTCCTATGTAAAGAGAGGGATTTCATCTTTTTGAAACAGATATTGATCCCCAAAGAGAGTTCAAAAAAAGCTATTGTTCTCTTTGTTTTCAGATTGTAATACTATACTTCACTTGCTCAAAGACTCTTCAAAATCCTTCATATTATTTCAGACTATACAAGGTGTTTTGTTTGATTCATTAAATTTACAAGAGGTATGTCCTTCTCAGGTTTCTTATGCAGTATAACTATTTATCTGCATAAAATATTAAGAAACAGAAGTGTTCATTTTAAAGGAGATATTGATTGTACAGTTACCTCTATTCTTTCAGTAAACATTTTGGAGATCTTAAGTATTCATTCTCAAATACATTGTTTCCACTGTAAAATGATGGCATGCAATTATCACATGCAAGGATTCTCTGGGCAACTCATTACAACTGCAAACTGTAGGGAGTGTTAACAGCTTGCATGGGAAAAAACGCCACGTCCTTGGCTGTCTTGAGAAAAAGAAGATGGAATGTAGAATTGATAATGCAGGTGGCTTACAATTATAAACATTACTAATACTGTAGCTTTTGCAAACCTACCAATCCTATGATGTTGAGTAGAAAGTGAGCCTCACTGACCAATGTATGCTAGACACAAATGTATGCACTGGTTGCTAAAGTGGATAAAAGAGCTTTGTCCACAATAAAGTCCTTCTTTCTTTCTGTTTTTTCCCCACTTTTTGTGTGTTTTGTATCTATTCTTTTATATCGGCAGTCTGGCCAACAGCGACAGCAAACTGTATCAGATATTTGATTTAAAATCTCTCTTGATATATGTGATCATGAAGATTACAGAATTCCTATAGCCAAAAATTAAGACATAAAACTCTACATGCAGCCTTATTCGCACATCCAGAATCTTCTGCAGATCTAAATGCAAATAAAACTAGTTTATATTTTGAGCTATGCTTTTCCCATCAGAAATTAATCTACATAAGCTGAAGAAAGGATTAGGTTCCCTAACAAGCCACTTTTCCTCTCATCTATCTTTATTACAACTGTTATTCTACTTCCAATGAAATCAGCTGGATATTTACTGGTATTGTAACAGATCAGATCAGAAGCAGAATCAGATCAATTACTTCAGCAGCCCTCCATAACCTTTGCAAACTGCAGTTAAGCATATAGTGGGGTGGGGAGGTGTGGGGAGCTGTGCCTTTACAAGGCTCCGAGGTGACCTGGAGCAGAGTGATGCTGTTCAGAGCACACAGAACATGTGCCAAGCATCCAGAGCCCTGACTGAGGAAGCTTTACCTTCCTATGCATCTGGGCCTGCCAAGCTTGGAATCACAGAAAATTTAAGATAGCTTTTATAAACATCAGGCCCCAAATGGAAAAATTGTTTGCTCAGGAGACACAGTGTTGCCTTTGCAAAGAGCCCTGTGTCTCTACCACTACCATCAGCTTCGCAGCCAAGGAGCTTGTCTTTAAACCTCACAGAGAATTTAGCAACAATTTTGAAGAGAGGTGTCAGTAGGAAGCACTGCTAAGAGAAAGAGGAAAGGTTCCATCCAACTGAGATGTGACATGAAGTCGACATTTAGTTGAAATTTATGCTGCTTCTGCTAAGACTACAGCAGCTTTCAAGTCTCCCAATATTTTGATGAAAATGAAGCTGTAGTTTCTTTGGAAACAAAGGGATTGTGAGTACTTTAAAGAAAACATTAATTTATAGTTTTTTTTCAATTTGAACCAGTGCCCTTCATCAAAATGTCTGGTTTCTCATAGAATTTAAACAGCTCTTTGAAGCGGATGACATTGTTGCTCCAGTAAAATACAGTACAGATTTGCTGCAGGTCCTGGTTTTGTGGGATTTTTTTCCCTTTTCTTTTATTGTTTTGGTGTTTTGTAATTATTTTTTCCCCTCCTGGTTCTTTGGCCATTCTTTCTATCAAGTGTCTGGGTCACTCCGAATCTAGCTACAAGCATGCAATAGCAATGGTCAAAATTTGGATTCACATGCTGCAAATCAGGTATTCATGAGTTCCCTTTCACCTTTCATTATTTTCTTCCTCTCCTCCACCTTCTTTTTCAGCCATACAAGCATGCCTATTTGAAAAGGAGTAATGAATACTGATTTTCAAGGTAAGTTTCTTAAAAAGTAAAAAAAAATAAATTAAGATTCAATCAAAACTGTGATTCTTTTTAGCACGCCTATTTTAATGGGCTAATAGCATCTGACTAGAAATCACATCCACTTGTGTTTGGATTTGCTGAATTTTTTTGTGACATTTGCTATTAGATGCAGGAGGTAGCTGAACTTTAGATAGAAGACACCACTAACTGTTTAAAGCAAACTAGCTTATTTAGAAGTAAAGAGTTAGACGCTACCAAGACATGCCTGAAAGCAAACACTTGCTAAGGGTTTTTAGTGTACTTAAGAAAATTAAAACAAGAGTGACTTGTATATGTAACACTGAGAAGTTTCTACTGCTATGATCATTTCCCATTCTATTAGCTAGACATCATACTGGTGTCGCTTAAATTGTCAGGAAATTGCAGTTGTATGATGACAATGTAATACCACTACCCTGGTGGTAAGCCCTCTCTTTGTATGATCCCAGTTACCCCGCTATGGAGCTGTTATAAGAGAAGGTTTGCCATTGCCTGGAGGCTAGTAAGTATGAGACATCAAAAGTTAGATTAGTAATGGAAACCCTTATACCCCACTGGTTTGCAAAGTTATTTCATGAAGCCTTCAGAAAAGTGCCTCTAGCACTTGAATGATAGTCCAGAATTTGTTTTTTCTAGACTCAGTGGGGTTTAGGCTTCTCTTAAAGTTCTCTGTTAAGGAGAGTTTTTTGTTATGTTTCTGATCAGCTTAAATATGATTTTTTCTACTTTATTTACTCTTCTTAATAGTCATTTTCTTTGTATGGATTATATACTTGCTCAATTGCTGAGGTTCGATCTCCAGCAAAGACTTAAAAAGCACACATTCTTGGTAACTCAACTTCCTCATTTTAGTCTGAGAACTTTGCTTGCAAACTTTGTTCTTGCATTTTAGGAACTTTAGTTTCTTGCAGCTTGCAGCTCTGTGACTTTGCCCAAGCCAGGTTTTTTGTTTTTTTTTTTTTTCTCACCACAACTTGTTGTAGCCATCAGCACATTGCTAGGTAGCTAGTGTAGTAGCTAGCATCCTAGACAGCTCATAAATGAAAGACCCATGCTGATCCTTCTGTTAATTCATTTGACCATTGGCTGGTCTAGTACTCAACCTAGACCTGTAAGGTACAACAGACTTGTTCTAATCAGCTGGAGCTCCGAAAAACAAGCATTCACAGTGCAAGAGCTCTTTAACATGGTACACACTGCACCACTTTGCCCAAACATACAGCACAGCATCCTGAACTATTATATTTATAAAAGGAGATTTCTGAAGAGAGCTAGTACAACAAATACAATTTTTCAGCAGAACCATTCTATCTACTTACAAAAATCAGAAAACAGTAGTTGGTAGCCATCTCCTTTTCTGTGCTCTTTCTGTCTTTCTTCTCTCTCTTCTCTAATTCTCTTTTACAGGAAACATTTTTTGGTCAGCTTAGTATCTTGTGGATTTAAGGGTTTCTAGGTTGAATGGGCGAAGTAAATGATACATTAATGCTAAGTAATGTAATAATAAGTGTTTTGTATTTAATTTGGTGCTGTGTTTACTCCTTTGCCAGTTTCCTTAATCTTCTGTACCCTCTTTTGTGTGGTTTTTAGGTCTCGAGAATATCTGGTCAGTGTTTCTCTCTTGCATCTACCCAGAATAAAAGA
>VKON01001380.1:68281-78701 GCA_009741485.1 Malurus cyaneus samueli
TAATATAGTGTTTGGGTATTTAATTTGGTGCGGTGTTGGGGTTTTACTCCTTTGCCAGTTTCCTTAATCTTCTGTACCCTCTTTTGTGTGGTTTTTAGGTCTCGGAATATCTGGTCAGTGTTTCTCTCTTGCATCTACCCAGAATAAAAGAACCTGGTTTAGCCTGTACCTCAAGTGTCTGGGATGTAACAATATGCAACATATTTATAGGGTTTCTTCAATTAAAAAATGCTTTTTTTTTCCTTCTTTCCTTTGTATTGTAGTTGATACTAATGTAAAAGAGAAAGATTTCTACAAATATAACCCAAAACTATGCCTTCCAAGCTATGTTCATTAGGGATTACTAAATTTTTAGTTTCAGTTGTGTTATGTCATAACATTCACCTGTGTACTTTTCTCCCTTCATTTCTTTATGTCTGACTTGGAAGAAACATTTTTTACTTATTTCTCTGGAAGTATGTTCAGCCTTCATCATAACAATGGACGTCTCAAATATGGTGTTTTGTGTATGTTTTTATTCATCAGTTGTGTCAGGAAATGTTTAATGTTTAATGTTTTTCTGCATTGCTCAGTGGTTTGTGTTTGGTGAAAGTTTTGCCCCACTAGTGTCAGCAGTATTAGCACTGGCTTTTGAACTAACCTGTAACTGAACCAAAACCGTGACCTATCTTCCTTGGATACGGTCATGTTTTTGTTATTCTTTTCTATTAAGCAATAGCAAATCTCTGTAAAGCTTCAAACATAAAAATGATGCCTTTGTGGGGGCAGCCAATCACTGATTTCAGAGATCTCAAGATTTCACAGTATTTTTTTTACTAGGGCCTGAAATCTAAACCTAGATGGTAAACATTCATATTTCCTCAATGGGCTGAAATGGAGTGCTAAGATAACAACATTTTATGGCTTCAGAAAACTCTCATGTATCTTAAATCTGCCATTTGGCTGAGGAATATAAATGTACATCACATTCAAAAGAGAGCCTATGCTTTCAAACCAGAACTTTTCCTTTACAAAAATGATCAGCCCATCAGGACTCATAAGAGACCTTAACAGTGAGGTTTAAACTCCTTGCTAAAGATTTACAAAATATTCTGATTTTCAGGTATTTGTGTAATATTATCTAGTGAAGAAACCATTTGTATATCTGTCTGACTGTAAGCATTGTAGTCTGACCTCAGCTGTAGTCAAGCAGCCAAGCAACTTCTTGTTACTGCAAGACAGGGTAGGGAGGAGTATACAGGAAAAAAGACAGATAAAACAAAGACGTCAAAATACAGTATTTTAAAAACTAACAAACAAAAAAATCCCCAAACTACAACCCAAAACCCAAAACAACCTCAACCTAAACAACAACAAAAACCACAAAACCAAAAATAAAAAAAAAAAAAAAAACCCCCACAGGAACAGAGAAAGCAACCTGCCAGCAGTAGCATCATGAGACAAATTCAGATGCCTTCTCGAATCAGAGCTCTCATTAACACCAATGTCAGGGAAGTTAATTCAGGAACATGTATGTGAAAATGTATACAGTGTGGTGCTTTATAAACAAAGTAACATACGTAATAGCATGAGATTCAATCAGTTTGCAGAAAAATGTCCCCAGTGTCTGTTCTTACTTAATTACTATGGCCTTCCCCATATTTTGTCTATAAATCACAAGCTAATCATCTGCCCAAATACATTTTGTGAGAGTACTTATCTGAGTCACTTTGAAATTATTCCAAACTTCTTCCTTGATGTTTTTTCTTTGTCTTGGAGCACGAGAAAAAAGAAAAAAAAAAAAAAAAAAAAAAAATGACCAATTAGTTTCCTATTCTGGAGAAAAAAAAATCGGAGAACCTCTGTGCCACCTGCCTGAAGCAAATTTGCACTGTTGAGTTATATCAGACTATTTTAAACTTGAACCAATGGCATACCCTTGACCACGGCAGCATGAATGGCCCTGCTAGAATTGCAAATGATTTTATATATATTGGCAGTAAGACACCATTTATACCACACTGTAAAAATGAAAATAACGTAGTGATGAATTTGCTGCTGCTGTCAATCAAGGATGTTTTTGGGTTACAATGAGGTTACAATTTTGATGTGTAATACTGCTCTGAAAATGCAAGTTGGAGTGTAAAATACTGGGCAGAAATGGAAAATAATCGATTAGAAACATTGCCTGAAAACATTATACAAACATCAACAAACTGAGGAAATCTGTAAGGATGACAAATCACTTTCATCAGAGTGTATAGTTACTGTGTGTGGATTCAGACAAAATGATAGGTAATGCAGTAGATTTATATGATACCATTGTCTCAGTTTGGAGACAAATGTTTTCCAGAAAAAACGTCACAGGGAAACGTTTCCCTGAGAATGAAAATAAATTTATAATTTTTTTCCCTCCAACAAGAATAGATGCTGGGCAAAAAAATGGTGAA
This sequence comes from Malurus cyaneus samueli, assembly GCA_009741485.1. Lineage (NCBI taxonomy): Eukaryota > Metazoa > Chordata > Aves > Passeriformes > Maluridae > Malurus > Malurus cyaneus. The sequence goes on from VKON01001380.1 coordinate 70,711, forward strand.
GAGAAAAAAGGTAGTTTTATTAACACAAAAAAAAAACAGTGCCCACAGGACACAGATAAAGTAATCGTTATACAGATAAAAAGTAACTTTCAGATATCAAACAACAAAAAAAAAAATCTCCCCACGCAGTAAGGCAGTGACTCCCCCGGGAAAAAAAAAAAAAGACAAAAAAACACGTGGCAGGTATTGTAACAGTGGCAAAAGGGAAAAAACAACCCGAAAGAAAGAATGGTACTGCAGTCTCAGCTCCCAGTGGATGAATCAGAGGGAGGCTCAGTGCCTCCGCTGCCAGCCGGTCCACCCGAAGTCCCGGACGGGATGGACCCGTGAGAGCCCCTCCCTCGGCGGACCGCTGGAGGAGAGCAGAGCGCAGGGGGATGTTTGAGGAAAAGCCCCAATGCCCAAACTGAGCCAGCAGAAACTGCACAATGTAACTCTGTTCCACTAGCAAGCGAGAGCTCCCACGACGAGAAGCCGAGAGAGAAAGAAAGCGCAGCTCGAGCAGCCAGATCCTGTGGCAGCACTGGCAGTTAAACTGTACTGTCCACTCTGTCTTCCCAGCAGCCCACGCGGCTTCTTCCGGGTTACACTTAAAGATACAGAACATCTTTTGGGCGTATATGCCAACAGAAAAGGAATACAGAACAAAATTGGCACAAAAATCAACCCAAGACAACCATTTATTAAGCTTTTCATTTTAGTGTATCCTGAATAACATTACTACATTATGTCATAAGTCTCTATATTTATTTTACACTCCCAGATTTTTACTTAAAACAAAATGCAAGTTGTAACTTAATTATGCTTCCATTAATGATGGTATGCAACACTTCTGAAGGATTCCTTTAGTGCAGAAGGCACATTACAGAATCTACAGATCATCTGAAAGGTTTTGTGGAGGGTCACTGCTCTGATATTAAAGGGGACAGGTCATGCCTGAACTACTGTTGATACAGTCACAGACGGGTAAAAAATTCTTTAGGTATCTCATAACATTCCATCATTCAGGAACAGTTGAGGACAGATGCTTTCCATCCAACTGATAGTATTTTCACACTGCTTTCATTAAGCTGTCATTTTAAAAATCTCTTCAATTTGAGTCCCCTTTCTGCATTGTAAATTTTAATGTATCTCTCTGTACTTGGTATGACAGGAAAGGTTGCCTTTGTTCCTGAGTATAAATTTACTGAACATTATAGCAGACCTACATGATTACCTACACTAAGTCTAAATGTGATCATGCAGTACCAACAGGTTTGGGCAAGAACAGTTAAGAATAACCTTCTAATTGAAAAGCTTATATAGCTTATTTATATAAACTTTATATAATGTATGAAGGCATTGTGAATTCAAATATTTTTGCAACTTTGAAGATTGATTTGAAGAAATTTGTAACTTGGATATACTAATGCTATGAAACAAGTTGTTCACTGCACACAGAAAAGGAATGCTTCAGCTTGTCCCAAACAGACATAAAAGATTTAAAAGCAATAGCGATTTAGGAAGTACAGCTAATAAAGGTTTATAATTGAATCAAATTAAACTTTAGAAAGTTTAGAAAGGTGGAGACACTTAGTTCCCAAAGTTTGCAAAAGCTGAGAATGCAATTTTTTCTTTCAGAAATTCCATTTTTGTTTTTCTTGGTCTCAGACATTTTCTATTCTTGTAAATGTTGCACCGAGGAGCATAAACTCACAAGGACAATAAATATTGTTCATAAGAAAAAAAAATATTTTCAGAAGTTATGCTGCAAAACAAGAAATGGGAAATTGCATCATATATGTTCAGAACAACAACAAAAAGAATGTTTTGTTTCTTTTTCATGAAAATGTAGAATAAGTAAATCCTGGAGTTTTGACAGGTTCAGAAGTGTCTCTTTACATCCCTGAGATCAGGAGAACATAGCCTAAAATTCAGTTTCTTGTTGGAAATCAGAGAGTTGCCCACTCATAGGTTCAAGTGGACAAAGATGAGGAGAATGGGATGGCTCTCCTTTCCTTCTTACAGTGGCACTGAAGCAGGGCTGATGGAGAGCCTGGGCTTCTGGCCTCTTTCCAGGTATGCTGCTCCCAGAGAGCCACATGCTACCACATGTAGTCACATGTACCTCAGTCCTGCTGCTATCAAGTCACATAGTGCAGCAAATATCTGATCTGCAGAGACATAGGCAACCTTAGTCTAGCCACAGAAAAGGCCAAGGACTGTGCAGTCCCTTATATACGTCAACATTCTACTATATCCAGCTGTTTTTAAAATTAGCTATTGATAACTGTGGAGGGACTGCGTGGGGCAAGGGGGGAGGAAGGAGGGATTAAACAAGGCAAAAAGAAAGAAAAATATTTAGAGAAGATTTCCCTTTATACTGACTTCTATCCTATTTAAAAAAAAAAAAAAAAAAAACAAAACAAACCAAAAAAAAAAACCAAAAAAAACAAGACACACCAACCATGCAAACCTAATCCAAATTATTTGATAAGCCCTTTTTGCGTCTAAGATGGGTGATGACAACCGGATCCTGTCTCATATTAGTATTCTGAGGATATATGGATTTTAGGGAGTGACCAGATACTTTGATAAAGAGGAATCAAAATTTTTAAAAAAGAAATAAAATTCAGCCTGATGATGAGAAAAATATGTACTGAAAATGGTCTCCTAGTTCTCACTGGAAGTATAAGAAATGTACATAAATAATTGACCAGCCTTTGCTTATTTGTTTGAAGAAATTATAAATCTACCAGATAGGAGAAACATTAACTGAGGGTTTTGATCTGTTGGATGTTGAGATTCTTTTTGTTAATATTTTTGTCTGAAGCACTTGATACTGTTCACAATTAAAATGCAATAGGTCTGGATGTGCTGAAGTGTTGTTACCTGTCTAGAGTGCTGATTCAAGGATGATAGTTCACTTCTACAATCAGTTGTGTACCATTTCACTAAGTCATTTCCCTACCCTGTTCATCAGGGATTGAAAAAAAGGCTTGAGAACAGACTTACGAGATGAATATCAATTCTGAATGTTTCATCTCTTACGTTAATTTGCTTTAGGCCAGTGTCTGCTTCACTCTTGAGAAGTATGATTTGCTGGTACCCTTCTCCTATGTGTAACCTAAACAAATTAATGTTGTTAGGCTCAAAAATTTGGTCAGTCCTGCACAGACTTCATAAATACTCTCCGTGTCTGTGCATTTATAGCAAATGTAATATTGCATTGCACATTATTCCAGCAAATACTCACAGAATAATTAACGAAATGTTTTTGCAGTAGCCTAGCAACCAGTAAATTCCTGTAATATTCATGGAAAGAGTATTTATTAAATCTTCTCCTGCAGAATTGCATGAAAACTCTTTAATATGAAAAGAAACAAAACCTGATTTTAAACATTCTTAAGAAGACTAAACATTAATTGAATTTCTCCCATCTTTGAGTGAATATAGCGTGTAATTATTGATTGTCATGTACTTCTTCCAGGAGTGCTTTAGTTTGATTTTTAATACATATCCCTGATTTGTAATTAATTCTTTTCCTCTTTTAAAGTTAAAATTCTTTCCTACAATTCAATTTTACAGAAAGCTTTTATGTTCTCTTTATTCCCACTACAACCTTATTATCAATATTTTTATATTGATTTATATTTTCTTTGAACACACTCAATTTGCACTGTATGGAGCTTGCTTAATACCATATCCTTTATATAGTGACAGAGAAACTTTAATATATGAGGTTCTAAAGCATAAGTTCCTTCACACAGCATTTCTTTCATTCCACGTAACCTAAGTTTCACTGATGGTTTTAATTTGAAAACCAGGCTATTGTCTATGTTCTTCATACCCACAATTATTTCAGAGTTCTACAATATAATATTCCATTATTTGGATCAAATGAAGTAACATTAATTTCTCATCCCACAGTTCATCTGCAAGTGATGATACACACACTGTAGTTATATAGCACAGGCGTCTGGAATAAAAAAAAACAAAAAAAGCCTGCTTTTTCATTTATGATTTTTGTTTTTCTTCTAAAACTTAGAGAAAGAAAAACTTTGAACAGGACCCATTTATTTTATGTGTTTACGTCTGTTAGTCAATCATTGGCACACAGCCTCCACATTGCAGAAAATACGGGTTAGGTTATTTGTATGAATTTGTCTAATTATGAGTGTTTACCCTTACCTTGTTTGACATATTGTTGTGGTTTGAACTGTGTTGAAAAGCCAAAAAACCTGTACCCATGACATTCCCTCCATTCCCCCCCCAACCGAGAGGGAGAAGGGAGAGCGAGAGCGAAAACCCAATTAGCCCGAGAATTTATGGCTTTGAGATAAACATAATTGGAAAAATGATACCTATGTGCTCTACAAAGATAGTCAGACAGGCTGCATAACTTAAGTTGCAAAAACAGATTTGTTACTACACACTACTAAAAAAGTATTACGGCATTGGGTGGAAAAAAAGAGATAGGGATATTTACAAAGGGAAGAAAAATAAAATGGACATTTTAAGACACCTGTTACCCTTTCCCAGGATCGTCTCTTCCCAGTCCCCGTGCCTCTTCCACCCCCCATGTGCCTCACACAAAGCGGGGCAGGAATGATCTAACACGATCAAACACTCTAGGTCCAGGTCATAGGAGAAGCGTTCTTACATCTCGACGCTGTGGAAAGGTTTTTTTACCCACAAAACAGTCAGTGCATACTGGCTAATAACGAGGGAGGATTTCCTTTACCTCGCAGGAGAAAAAAAAAAAAGAAGTCCTTCAAAGTCAAACTGCGTTGTTTTCAGCGGCGTAAGACCCACTATCCCAAACCTCCTGGCAGAGCACAGCTTCATTTATTTGAGCGGGGGCACCTCTCCCTCCCCACAGAACACAATCTTCTTAATCATTTCAGTCCAGTCCTCAAAGGCCAGGGTTTTTTTTGTTTGTTTTTTCCTCCTCACAGCAAGGTCTCTCTCTTGTTTCCTATTCAGGTCTCTCAGTCTTTTCCAAGACACTTATTTCCTCCATGTTCGAGAGCCACAGCAAGGGCACAGCTTCTCCTTACTGTTCTGTGATCTTTAGGTCTCCATTTTTCTTCTTACATCTCCTCACCCTCCTGCTCTGTTTTTTTCCAGTGCAAGATACGAAAACTACATGCTATCAACCTAAGCTAAACATGGCGGCCGCCTCTATCTTGTTTTGAATTCTTCCTTAAATATTACTTAAAACGTCATCACAGAGGTGTAACCAGCCTGTGCCATTGGTCCAGGCCTGGTGGGCAGCCTGTCCATCAACCCAGAGCCAATGATGGATTGGCTCTACACACAGGAGGGGGGTAGGGCTCCTTCTTCTTCAGAAGAAGAAGAAGAAGAAGGAGACACCCCCTAGAATTTCTCTCAGCAGCCATCTTTGTGGTTTCTTGATCCCATTCCCCACCACTAAAAATTGGACCAAGTAAAACCATGACACATATGAGGACTGAGAAAAACTTCATTGTCCTTTACATAGATGTAAGGAAATAAAAATGGCTTGAATTATCCAATTTCCAACAGAAGCAAAATGGAGGTCTAAATATTTTGAGATGATCTTTAAAGAAGGAGAAGCTGAAAAAATACATCTCTGTTATTTTCTTAATGGTTGAGATGTGTACATTTTTTCATTGCATTAACTGTTGTGAATCTGCTTTGGTAAGACTAAAGTTTTGTGATGGCCTCTTGTCACCATTTTAGGACAGCACACTTATTATGGACCTACTGGTGCCTCAGAATGTCACCCTGCTGCTGCTATTAAAGATTTGCATGGCATGTTCACACCTCAGCTGCACCTTTTAACATATTTTGGAAGGAAATGGGGCTTCACATACCATTGAGATGTTTAGGCCACTCACCCAGTCTGCTGCAGAAAAGTCAGCCAGAGTGGGAAGTCAAAGAGCAAAGCGTAGCTGACTAGAGTTTGGCACTGGAAGGGGATCTTCATGAGGATATAGAATTTGGACCAATATTCTGTAAAGCGTATATAGACAAATATGTTCCATTTGAAACTCTGACACTGTTTCTTTTGGTCTTGTCTCTGTAACAGTAGAAAGAAAACAATGTAAGGCAATTTGAATTAAAACACAAATGTTTTTAAATACAATAAAATATGTGATTCAGTAGCAACCACATGGGCTTCAGTGTTTTATAGTAAAAAGGCAAAATTTAAGGTGGGACATACTTAGACCTAGTTTTCAGCATCTGACTAAGGCTAAAATGCTTAATGAGTTTCTATATTTTATATATTTATTCAGTTTAGTTTCCAGCAGACTTAACTGTGAATAAATTGCCAAATTTCACTTCTCATTTATATGCCTCTCCTAAGAGGATTCATCAAATAATCAGATGGGAAAACTAAATCAAAGCTGATTCAAGGCATGTACAAATTCCCATTTTACATTTACTTAACCATAGTTGGTTTTGTACTTTTTATCTACTAATTCTGTTGTTGCATTCGTCATCCCTGTGAGGCTGAGGTAACTCACTTAGCTGCCTTTGTTGAAAAGGGTGATTCTTTTTTTTTTAAGCTTTAAATTATTTGCAACAAATGGGTTTTTATGTCTATTGTTTAAGACAGAAAAAAATTTCCTTTCTCACCAGGTCCTATAGCTGAAATGAATTAATGATTCCCATCTACAATATCTTTGACGATATGTTAATTCAGTTAGTTGTCAGCATTCAGGGAAAGGCTGCTAGGTGCTGCTTGAATTAACATCTGCATTAAATATTATTATTTATTTAACTGTGCTCTATCAGTTTTCTCTTTTACTTCATAGTTGTGCTGACATCTCTGTAACAGGCTGTTGTGGTTTCAGAAAAGTTTATTGCTTCCCCCAAAACTCTCAAAACCAAGCACCAATCACTGACTCTTCCCTCTCCCTCACTTTGTGGCATGTCAAGAGAGGAGAATTAGAGGCACAATTAGGGAAAAAATTGGGTTTAGATAAGAACAATTTACTTGAAACAGAAATGAAATAAGAAAATGAACAGTATGAGCAACAATTTAAATGGCAGAACTGTACTAGAGATGTGACTGATTCACATGCAAAACACCCACCTGACCTGACCACCACCACTATACTGCAACCTGTAAGAGAGATTTGACTGCAGTGATTCTAAGTTCTGCAGTACTGTTATCTACTCTTGCAACAGACACCAAAAAATCTTCAGTCTTGCCACCCAGAAGACAGGTTTACTATGGCCTTCAGGTTAACAATCCTTATGGCAGTGCTATTTTAGTCTTAACTTGCAAGTTTTGCAGAGAATATAGTTAAATGCATAGACATTAAAAATCAAATCCTAACAGAAGGGTAACCTCAGACTGTCCCAGTAGAGACAGACAATGCGACACAAAATAATGAGCAAAAGACACAGACAGACAGACACTGACAGACCACTTTATTATGGGGCTGAGCCCCTTTTATCTGTTTAGCAACAGGTGTATGCTAAGTCTTCCGCATAACTGGCAATTGTCTATTGGCTAATTAGCAGCCCCTTTTCTACTTGCCAGCATATGATTGGTGTATTGCAAAAGCTGCAGTGTCGTTAATTCTCACAATTTTGCTCTGTCTTTGGCATCTGCCCTATGTGGCCATTCTTCTTCAACATTCCATTCTCCTTTTCACAGAGGCAGTCAAGGTTGCTCAGTCACGTTGCTTTTGATCTCTGCTGGCTACATGGAAAGAGTGGGAGATCTCTTTCATTTGCACACGTCTAGAATTCTCTGATGGCTACCAGTGGTACTGTATAGAGACTTTTTAGAAAGGGGCAAACGCCCATGGACTAACTAAATTACTCCCACGAGGTTGAAGGCAATCACAACTCAAAAAGCACTGCACACACAGTAAATGCGAATCGGTGGTGTGTCCATAAGCGTGAGGTTCTGTAGAAAAGGAGTAGGCACAGAGGAAGCGATCACACACTACCAAAAGTACGCGGATAAAATTAACATCCCCCTGGAGCCAAAGACCTCTATCCTCTCGTGT
>VKON01001380.1:84001-110383 GCA_009741485.1 Malurus cyaneus samueli
ATCATATTTGACTTTGTTTCAATTATAGAAGTGTTGTATCTCAGCTTATAAGTTTCTTCTTTGATTCTCTTCACAAATCCCCTGGGCATGGAGGAGGGAAATAAGCATTGCCAGCTGGCCTTTAATCACAACAAAGGTAAATTATGCACTTTTCTAGCACTATTGCATTTAAAAAATTTGATTAACTTTTACTAATTTATATTAAAATTAAATATCTGCAGAACTTGAGAAACTCCTAAATTGTATGGGAGGTTGTGTCTTGTTTACTTATATTTTCATGTGTGTTTATTTTGTATGCTTTTTTTTCCATAACAGTAATATCTCTTCCCCAGGATTGATATGAAACACTGCTGTTAGAATAAATAGAAGTAATTGGACAGAACATATGTTTTTATATATGTTTAATTTTCTTTTTCTACTGAATGGAGAAAAAACAAGAGAGCTTTTAAACTTTCTCTTACAAATACCCGTGCGGTGGAAAGAATAAAATTATGTTTAATGTGTTCATTATTAACTATTGAATTTACTAGAGAAGAATTGTAAATTCCAATATGCAGGTTTCATGAAATTATTTGGTCTAAATGGATTAATCAAAGAAGTAAGTCATACATTGCAAACAGCCCATTCAGGTAGCATTTACATAAATGCGTTTACACACACTTGAGCTAGCTCTAACTGAATTCAGTGAGATGCTAACTTCCCAGCAAAATGAGATAGGTCCAAAGTGTTGCAGATTTTCAGTTTGTGTGACTATATTTCCACTGTTTTCACTTGGCAGTTCATGGAATAAAGACAACCAGAAGATAACTTGACTTCGCTGAATTCATATAATTTCGACAGAACATTAAACTGAGATGCATTAAATACTGTAGTTGGATAAATGTGTAAAATATTATGCTTGTAATAAACCAGGTTTTAAGATGAAATCAACATTTAGTCATTATATCAGATCGAATTATACCAGTATCTGAGAGAATGAGAATAAACAACTTTAACACAGGCCTAAAAGGCCTGGTACATTAGGGCAGACAAAAGCCTTCTCCTGTGGCTACACCCAAAATGGACACCAAATCACAAGATCTTCACCTTTTATAAGTTCTGTCTTATTATTATATTGGGCCTCAATTCTCCAATGATATCTTCAGGTTGTAGGGTTACATAATAAAGGGAGTATTAATAGCCTGCATGGAAGAAAAACACCACGTCTTTGGCTGTCTCTGAGAAAAGGAGAATGGTATGCAAACTGATAACACAAGTGTTCAAAGACAGAAACAATAACCCACCAGTCATATGCTGATGAATAGAAAGTGACAGTCTCACTCACCAATGTATGTTTGACACAAATGTATACACTAGTTGCTAAGTGGATAAAAGTGGCGCACCTCAGAATAAAGTGAGTTATTAGTTCTGTGTATATGTGTGTCTTTGTGTTTGTTAATTTGTGTTGCTCTCTGGCCAATAGCGACGTCAGGTCATGATGTCAACCACCCCAAACTTGCTCCCCCCCAACTTGCTGTTATTTACATATTTTGGGGCTCTGAGACAGCGAGGTGTCCTTGGATTTAGGCTCAGACAGAAATCGTTTTGTCTAAAGATGGGAGAATGGTAGTTTTATTGCTGTACTAGATACGTACAAGAATACAGATATATGAAAATATAGAAACTAAAAATCCTAAGGCATCACTACATTTTAGCAAATGAAAGAATCATGGTTCATTGGCTGCAAGTTACCTCTCTGGACACACTGTTAACCACCTCTGTTGAGATATCAGCAGGAACAGTAGAGTGTAGTGTTTTTCTAGGTGATAATTATTTTTGCCCTTGTCAAAGACTTTGCTACATCTGTAGATTGGGTGCACAAAAAGCACTGCTTTGTAAAACTGCTGGAAACATAGAAAGTATCATTCATATGGTGAGGGAGGCAGAAATAGGAGATCAAAGGACAACAGAACTGATAGGAATAATTAAAGTGGTGTCTTGAAATGTGTGCTGAGAATGTGAATTTATTGTCTACTTTTATTTGCATATACTTCAGTGGTATTTTGAAAATGTGAATATGGGAGTGGACGTTTTGTTTACAGCTTGTGTGTTTGTCTACTCACTGCTCACCCTCTTTTTTTTTTTTTTTTTTTTGAAATCTTTTTGTTTTTTTTTTTTTGGTAATCACAAATCAGCTTTTCTGGGAGATAGAAAGGGCAGTTGATAAGGCGTTGATCTGTTAATCCAGACACTGGTGAGGCTTCTGCTGGATGTCCAGAAGCGCTTGAACATATTTAACCCTATTTGCTCACAAGGTCTTTAATCATTTGCTTTTAAGCTGCTGTCTTCCTTTCAGGACTTTTATTATACTTGGCCTCCCATACAAAGGTCTATTTTAAATATTAAAAGTTTGAAACCATTGGCTAAGACTGCTTGGAAATTTTTCTAATTAATTCAGAGAACTAGAATGTCACAAGGTTTATACGTTCCTTAATTACCTAATTATCATTTTGTAATCTTAGTTTCAGCTCCTTCCTGTCTGAAATAACAAACAGCCATTGCATTCTGATTTGTTAACTGTGTCTTGAACAAAAAAAAAAAAATCTGGATTAGGTTTAGGGTTAATAATTCCTTAGATTTTTACAAAAGACACAATTGATTGTTTCAGGTTTTTATCAGAGTGGTTCTGTGCTTCTCATCTGAAGGCATCCTCGTTGTGACCAGAAGCAAGTATTTCATGTTTTGTGATTTATAATATGGAATGTTTAGTTCAATTGTGCTGGGCTTTCAGCCTTCAGTCTGGTCATATCACCTGGAAAGGGAACCTATACTGCACAAAGTCAAAAGTTGTTCAGAGCAATGCTGAACAGCTTCTCATGTAAGAGCTGTAATATTAGAATTGTCAGGTTTGGTTTTGCTATGTAATGTTCTGATAAAGGTGGAGATGGGGCAGGGGAGAGACAGGGAGAATGAGAGAGAAAGTGAACATTGTGGTTTGGCTTCAGTTTCTTTTGTCGTAGGGGGTTGAACACTAAATTGCTGGACTAACAGCTGGAAGATAGGAACTGTTAGTTCCTTAGTCCTAAATCCCAGATAGGTCATCTAAGGTGAAAGCATGTCATCAAACTTGGGAATGTTGGGAATGGTGTGTTTTGACATTAGATGGTGTGTGAAGCTTCAGTTAAGGGCTATATTCACAGAAGACTTAATGAAATCTGGAATGAGGTCTCATTTCTCTTTTGAAGGGAGTGACGATACAAATAAGAATTCTATCTGAGTGTAATAAGGTGGTTTACTCGTGTGAAGGAGCAGGCTCTTGACTTTTGTGGTTTATAACTGGCATTACTTTGTGGTTGGGAAAATATGGTACAGTTGATTTGTAATTTATCAATCTATTTCAAGAACACAATCAAACTCATTTTGATTTGGATTGCAAAATTAAACCACTATTAATATATATGTTTAATTTAGAAATAAATAAGCAGGCAACTTTGAAATGTTGACATGAAAAAAAATTAAATGAACACACTAGTCAATCTTTTGCCTTTAATGTGGAATATGAAGAGGTGATCGAATCCTTTTTAACCCTAAGGCATGTTTTCTGAAATGTACTCCCTTCAGGTCTCTGAAAAGCATATGAAGTTGATAGCTAGTGTAAAATACCTGAAATTTTAATGCATACAAGGATTGATCTCACCAATATTTTATGTTTGCACATGTAATACTGTATCATAAATACTTAACAACTTCTTCCTTTAAAAGGTTCATGCAAACTTCATTTCATGCATATGCGTAGACCTGTGGATCATGGCTATTAATTGCTGTTTGGAGACAAAAAAAACAAAAACAAACAGTACAATTAATTTTTTTTATTATGATTATCATCATCATCATTACCATCATCATTGTGACACAGCTTTGTATGGCTTTTTCATTTTTCAATAATTCTGGCTTTGTAAGAAATTTAGGATAGGATAGACTGTTCCGAGTGAAAGGGACTGTAGCTGGATGCTTTGCCTGGAGTGGGTGTAAAACCACTCAAAAACACCCTATTTGCAAAGCTACCAATGCTGAATGGAGAAGGTGTTGAACAATGTTGAAACCAGCCAGACTTTATAATCCCAAAGTTAAACATGCTTATAGTGAGGTGAAGATGTGACAGACCTAGTAAAGTACCTGATAAAGAAACCAAGAAGCGATAGTGCTGGTAACTTATTTGAAGTTGTTGAACTGAACAGCTGGCTGGAGACATCTGACTGACAGTCAATTCCTGCATCACTAAGAGCTCAGCTCTCTTTTTAACATAGGGATCTTACACACAATTTCTCGCGGGTGTGCAGAGATTCCTCTCTTAAATGGGTTACTCTTGAGATGAGTGAGAGAACTTGCCCATATAATCACTGGTATGAATGAATGCCATCAGTCTCTACTTAAAACACTACATGAGTGTCTCCTCTAAGAAGTGGGGAGCGGGATTTTGGTTACAAAGTTTTATTGGGCATTGATAGATATAGCTTTTTTTTTTTTAAATAACAAATTATCGATTGAAATTGAGATCAGATATTAAGTTGATAGAATACCCTGTCGTGGTTTGAATATTGGGCAAAAGCCAAAGCACCCACGATGCTCCCTCCCCACCCCCACCGTAAAGGCAGAAGGGAGAGCAAAAGCCCAATTAAAACTAACATTTATGGCTTTTAGATAACGTAACATAACTGAGAGAAAAATACATATATGCTCCAGAAATGGTTAGACAGGCTGAATAACCTAAGTTGCAAAACAGATTTATTACTGAAAACTACTAAGAATACTACTGCATCAGGGAGAACAGAGGTAGGGAGAAATTTACAAGGAGAAGAAATAAAAATGGACATTTTAAGACACCTGTTATTCTTTCTGCGAACCTGTCTCTCCCAGGTCATCTTCCGCCACCCCTCCATGCCTTCCCAGCGCAAGGGGGATGGGGAGGAAAGTATTAACATAGATCACGGTACTTATTACGGTTATCGTCCAATGCCATAGAAGAAGAATTCTTACAGCTCCTAGCTGTGGAAGTTCTTTTCCCAAGAAACAGTCAGTGTGTAACGGCTAGTGGCATGGGATTCTTTTTCTTTACCTTGTGGGAAAAGGAAAACAGTCCTCCAAGGCTGACTGCATCATGTCAGTGGTGTAAGGCCACTCTCTCAAATCTTCTGGCAGAACACAGTTTTTTCTAAGCATGAACTCGCTTCAGACATGGCAGAGGGGGCAAGCCTCTTCCCCCTTTTTGGCTTAGGATCAGTCCGGTCCTCAAAGGCCAGGTTTTTTATCTCGGGTGCAGGGCCTCTCTTTTCTATACAGGTCTCCCATTGAAGAAATAGTCCTTCCAAGAACAGCTTGTTTTCTTCATGTTCAAGCACCACGGCAACAGTACCTGCCTTCTTCTTTCTGTGATCTTGGGCCTCCATTTTTTCTTACATCTCCTCACCCTCCTACTCTATCCTCCCCCAGTGCAAGGGGATGATACTAAAAACCTAAAAACTAAATGGCAGCCACCCTCTATCTTGTTTTGAGCTCTTCTTAAGTATAAAACCATATGTCATCACAGAGGTGTAACTAGCATGTGCAATTGGCCCAGGCCTGACAGGCAGCCTGTCCATCAACCTCAGAGCCATAATGGATTGGCCCTAAAACACAGGGGGCAGAGCTCCTTTTGCTGGAGAAGAAGGAGAATGCTTCTAGAACTTTGTCAAAGGAGCCATCTTTGTGGTTTCTCAGTCCCATCACCCACCACCAAAAAACCAGACCAAATAAAACCTGGAATCCCCTAAAATTAGGAGACACAATATTATAGCCATTAATAACTTCTGATATGAATTTTTAGAGTAAAATCCATGTTAAAGCTGAGGACTGGCATGAGTTTCTATTCACCTCGCAGCAGAAAATGCAAAGATTGATAAAGTATCTGATAAAAATTTCCCTCATGTTGATTATTAAATAAACTATTAGGAGGCATGTCATGGGGAAGGAAGAAGATATCTTGCAAAGATTTGCTTTTACACTGAAGAACGGGATAGAAAGACATTTCAGACAATAGACTACAAGACAAGTTCATGTCTTCTGTGTAAATGAACTCTGTCCTGTCAATATCTAGCTTACCTACACATCTCAAATATTTGAACTGGGTCTAGGAAAAAACATCACAAAGCCCCCCACAAGCCTTGCCCCCCACGCCCCACATTTTCCCTCTCAACTACCTTTCCAACACCACAAAAAAATTACATATATTGTTAAGCTGTTTATTATTAGGATTCATTAACTATCTGCCCTTAGATGGGCAAGATAATGACAATGTTAACATGTTTTGCATAGTCTAAGGCTGTACATGGGTACAGAGTTGGAAAAGCAGTGATCTCTTGATTAGTGTGAAAACCTGGCTTCTTTTGCTATATTTTGCAATGAATTTGAATGAAATTACATGTGGGACAATGATCATCGTTTCAAAAGTTTAGCGGTCTTGTTTCTGTATTTTCATGCAACTGCAAATAATTGGTGATTACAGGATCAAAAAATCCTATAATATAGGATTATAGGATTATGAGGTCAGTCAAAGTCAGTGATCAACTTTCCTTTAGATTCAGTGGGCATCTATGGGCAAACACTCCATTCAAACCTCAGTTCAAACTACTCAAACCATTCTATATGGTAGAAATGCTATTTTTTGCATTTAATGGTCTAATGCTATTTTTTAAGTGGAGCTAACAATTCATTTTAATCACTGGAAGTGATATTTTTAAAATAATGTTTTTGTGTTCTTAGGGTCATGGAAAATATATATGTCTATATTTCAAGACTAATGTATCTGAAAAAAAAAGCCATCCCAGTGTCCTTGCCATGAGGAAGAGTGAGATTTCATAATTTTCAAAATTACTCTTAAAATCTAATGGCATAAGAATATTCATAATTGCGTGTAGCTGTCAATCTCTGAGTGCTCTGTTTGAACAGCTCCTTTCTAAGGTTGAAACTATTCTAGGTTGCTCATCTAAACCACTTGTAACCTGTCCTTCCATGAATGATTGCTACAGAGAAGATGCAGCCAGAAGGGAAAACTAACTGGGCTGTGGCATACAAATGTGAGTGAAAGTCCTAAATTTATCTTTCGTCAGCCTCATAATGTATAATGCTTGAATTGTAGCTTTGAAACAAAATAGTTTGAAATGCAATACACTGGACCTATCTAGCATCTTGGAAAAGTACTACTAAGTTGCGGGGGACTAGTTTTTAGAAGTTGAAGGTGTAGTAGCACTTTGAATGGTTAGCTCAAAAAAATATTTGTGATCAAACTCAACAAATTTTTGGAATAGCATTTCTCAGAAAACTTTGGATATTACAGGGCTCACATTTTCTCATGTGTTCCTTATACATTTTAAACTCAGACCTCATGTATTCCTTATACATTTTAAATGTATTTCTTAAACCTTCTACCTTAAAATCTGAATTAAAACTGAAATACTATTTGATAATTGCACTCTGGTCTGAAGGGAGGAAGATAAGAAATGAACATCTACTTTTTGTGTGAATTACTAACTATATTCTAAATATAGATGGAAGATAAGTGTTAAAAAAAGAATCTGTCAGCCTACAGTGGCAGCTTGCACAACTGAACACATACCCACACACTCTTTTATGTATGCCTTCTTCTTACCTTTCTCTTAAATTCAGTACCTTTTTTATAAGTTTTTTTGTTGGATCAGTGGATCAGTTTTGATTTGCAACATGATGAACATAGGTACAATTTCAGACATGTTTATTATCCACAAGAAATTACATTTTTGATGCGTATATGATTGTTGCTTGTGTCTTTGTATAGATACATGTGTGATTTCAGTAGCTAGCACTATGAATGAGTATAATTAAAATGCACATTCTGAAGATAGCTTTAAAACATTCTGCCAAATAGTTGTTCCTATATTCTAGAGCTTTGGGTTCAATGGTCTAATTTGTGACTTATTTAAGGATTAATGCACAAGCACTTTGTGATGTAGGCATGTGGTAACTTATTTTTCTCGCTCTAAGAAATACTTTAATTTTTATTTTCAATTTCTTTTTTTCCCCTTTGACTGTCTAAGAGAGAAACAGTCCTTTTTAAGCATTGGATATAGTTTTAATGTTCCTTAATATGTTGCCCTATGGTAGGTAAAATACCTGTATCAGGTACAGCAACATTATTTAGAAGTGAGTTACAGCACTTTTGCCATCCAACTCATTATTTAAAATGTGGCCTACTTTTATTTGCTTTAAAGGCCTTTCACACACCATCAGTGCCTGTATCAGCTTCCTTTCATTCACTACTGGAAAGCTGATTTGTCTCTCTGACTAATCAAGGATGACAACACGCATTTTTACTTTTTCAAACGGGTACCCTTGGGTTTCTACTCTACAATACTGCTTTACTCATACATATCCAAAAATTTTAGTAGCTTTCTGGAAATTTATTTTTTAATTCACATTTGGATAGTACCTACTATCCAAATCTTGATAGGTTTCCATCGGGGTGATCATATTTCTCATTATTCTGACAAATTGTCAGCACACATTTGTGAGACTAATTTGCTTATTGTATTCACCACTCCAGGTCTCTTGTTTTGCACATCGTGTATGGAGAAAGAAATAATGAAAACCATTCAGGGTCTTTCAAATTACGAACTGTTTTTAGTGAAACTGTAGTCCTACATTGCCCTGTGTGTTGCACCAAACAAAAATCAACACACAGCCTCTTAACAAAAGACCAGAGGAGCTGCAAAATCAGGTTGTAAGTTTTAAACTTATTTGTAACATAACTTAATTACCCTGAAAAATATGTAATCAAATTACTATAATTTGAAGTATTTGTGGTAAATTTCATAATGAAAAGCATAATTAAAAATACTTAAGATATACATAATATTTCTATATTGTGCTTTGGAAGATTCATATAGTGTTTCACTTCTAGTTGTTTCAATTTTCAGGTTCAGTTTTTCAGGGTTGGGAGTCACTTTGCTACTCAGTGCCTAAAGTCTTAAATGTTCAGCTGAAAGTAGGAACTCTGCAAGTTTGTTTTTAGGAAAACACGCTGAATAAAAAAATACACATAAATAAGAGAATGACCATTCTTGTTTGCAAATGTGAAGTCCTAATTTTGTAACAGGATGAATTATTTTTATTTTCTCTGTTAGTTATGTTCTGAGTTTGTTGGTTTGTCTCTTTTAAATTGTCTAATATGCAGATCCATAAAATGTGCCCAGATAGTTGAAGCATAAATACAAAAGACATGAATGATAGTGCTCAAAGTTGTTGGAAAGAAAGCTTGTATATTTTGCTTATGAAAGAATGAAGCTGGCAAGAACCTTAACTAAAAGAAGTTCGTCTTCAAATCTGGATTTTTTTCTGGACAAGTAGGGTGAATGAAGTCAATTGCATGCAAACTTCATGAAGCAACATCTGAAACCAAACAGGAACAAATTTATATTCAGAGATCTGATTCTGTGATCCCTGGTCTGTGAAGGATTCCCAATGAAAACACCAAACTCTAGAGAAGTCTTAAAATCTTAGGACTCTTTCTCTATTTGTCTGAAGAATATATGAAGAGCCAGTATTTTACAAATCAAAGCTGAAACTCAGCTTAACTGTACAGATGCTGTCTTGGGTTGATGTTTGGTGCCAGTTTTGTTCTGTATTCCTTTTCCGTTGGCACATATGCCCAAAAAATGTTTATCTCTTAAATGCAACCCGGAAGAAAGAAGCAGGGGCTGCTGGGAAGCCACAGCACACAGTTTAACTGCCAGTGCTGCCACGAGGTCTGGCTGCTCGAGCTGCGCTTTATCTCTCTCTCTCTCTCTGCTTTTCGTCGTGGGAGTCGCTGGCTTGCTGCGTGGAACAGAGTTACATTGTCACAGTTTCTGCTGCTCAGTTTGTGGCATCGGCGGCTTTTCCTCAAACATCCCTCTGCGTCTCCTGCTACTCCTGGGCACCCGCCGAGGGAGGGGCCTCACGACTCCATCCCGTCCGGGACTTCGAGTGGACTGGTTGGCAGCGGAGGCACGCCGAGCCCTCCTCTGATTCACCATTGGGAAGCTGAGACTGTGGTACCATTCTTTTCTTTCAGTTGTTTTTTTCCCTTTTTGCCACTGTTACAATAACCGCCTCGTGGGTTTTCTTTTTTTTTTCCCCCGGGGGCAGAGTCTCTGCTTTGCTGCGTGGCGAGTTTCTTTTTTTTGTTTGAATATATGACAGTTACTTTTTTCTGTTCTTGTTCTCTGACGTTACTGTGTCCTGTGGCACTGTGTTATTTTGTTGTTGTTGTAATAAAGTACCTTTTTTTCTCTTCACCTTTTTTTTTGCCCAGCATCTATTTCTTGTTGGTGGAAAAAATTATCAAATTTATTTTCATTTCAGAGGAAACTTCCCTGTAACATTTTTTCCTCTGAAAACATTGTCTCCAAACCGAGACAGATGCAAACTCAGAAACTGAAACAAATCATTTAATATTTGCCTTTTTTAATATAGTTATTCAACGTGACTATTTTTAAGTTCCACTTGTACATATTATCCCATACAATTTTTTATTACCTCAAAAAAATTTCTACCCCTCAATGCTTTTTAAGTTAGAAATGCTCTCGTTCTTTTAAATCTTTTATTTGGGATCATTTTTTGTCCTCTGCAATTGTGCCTTTTGCTGGTTTTTTGGCATGAAGTGATTTTTTGGGGGGATTGACTTTGTTTGCTTTTGTTTTGGGAGGATTGTTTGACTTCTATTTTGGTTTGAGGGATTTTGTTTCTGTTGTTGCTTTCATTTCATTGTGTCTCTTTTTTGTTGCTTTTCATTTGCTGGGTTGGTTTTTTTTTTCTTTTTTCTTGGTTCCCCAAAACAGTGTTAATTCATGTTTACTATTGTTTGTATAGGTGATCTAGCCTGAGATAGGTCTTCCTGTATGACCTGAGTGTTATCACTCCAGTTATTTCACTAATGTAGTGTACTGTTACATAATTTTCATTTTAAGTCTCTGGAGACTGACTGTCTTCGAGGGAGAAAAAAGCCATGTTTTAAGTTGATCATTGACAGAAGCACTTAAACCATTGGCACCTTGCATTTTATTAGAAAGAACCAGTGGTGAACAGTGTTTAAAATTCTTCTCAAACTCTCTTTCTTTGTAGATGACTTTGCTGTCTTCATTCATTGTGCTTCATTACTACACTAATTTAAATACTAGTGCATACAGGCTGATACTGGAGAATTGAGCACTTTCAAGGCTAAATCTCACTGTCCATTTTTGCAGAAGTTTAGAGGAAGATATTGGTGGAAAAGAATCCTTAATTGTCTCAGTTCTGAATCTTTCTAAAATCTTTCTAAAGACTTTCAGTTACTTTCCATCAGCCAAGGCAAAATGCTGCCTTTGCTTATACCCTGAATTGCAGTCACATGTGCCACTTATTCTGTGCTGGGTCTGGATTTCTGGTGAACCTCTTTGTATCTCTACACAAATCACTTTTCAAAAAAAATTGATTTAAAAAAAATTAAATGTAGCTTTCGGCTAGATTAGGAAGGTGTACGAGAAAAAATGGAGAAATACTTACTCCTTATTTTAACAAATGCAAGATCAGCAACCCTGACTGCAGAACTGCATCTTTTAAGTGTGCATAGTCAGAATAATTTTTCTGTCTTACCTCAGAATACTTTAAATGGTAATTTTGTCCAAACCCCACAGACTGGGCTTTTTTTCTGTTTTGCAACTGGAAATGGATAAGGTAATGTCTGCTCAACAGCATAGTGAAATCAAAAACTTAGTTATTTTATTTTTCTATTGTAGTTCTATGTCAGTTTATTATATGAAGGTCCTTTGTTACTATAAAATATCAGCAACTTTGTATCATTTTCATTTGTCATGATTTGTCATCTTTGCCTGAGTTCTTATTACAGGTAATGCAATAATTTTATATGAATTACATATTATTATTATCCTTAGATAAACTCTGTCAAAAAGATACCACGCCAGATGCATGTGGAAAGCTATAAATGAAATTAGAGGATTTCTCTCACCTGTAAATACATGGATTGATTTACAAGATTTCTACGACTTCAAATATTTTCCTGACTAATCAATAAACGGTGGTAGCATATTCAAACATTCTGTGGCTTCAAATGCAAAGTAGTACAATTCCTGAAAAAAAATCCTCAGCTGAAGTGAATGTGCAAAGATTTGTGGGATGCAATTCATAGCAGCAGGCCCTGAAGATTTTTTGGTCTTCATTGAACCCAAGGTCAGATTAAACTTGAAAAATATGCATTAATATAATGGATTTCTGAACTTATGATACTGTTACTGCAGCTAGTCCATGATTTTATATAGAAGAATAGTTATCGTGGGTTTAAAACCTGGTTTTTCCCAATTTCCCTGCCAATGCATCAGAAAATGTCGCGGTTTAGACTGTGCTAAAGCCAAAAGCACTGCACCCACAACATTCTCTCCCTTCCCCCCACCGGAGAGGGAGAACGGAGAACAGAAAGCCCAATTAACACGAAAATGTATGGCTTTCAGATAACATAATGTAATTGGGAGAAAGATATGTATGTGCTCCGCTAATCAAGGATGACAACACGCATTTTTACTTTTTCAAACGGGTACCCTTGGTTTCTACTCTAACAATACTGCTTACTCATCATATCCAAAAATTTTAGTACCTTCTGGAAATTTATTTTTTTTATTTCACATTGGATAGTACCTACTATCAAATCTTGATAGGTTTCCATCGGGGTGATCATATTTCTCATTATTTGCTGACAAATTGTCAAGACACACATTGTGAGACTATTTGCTTATTGTATTCACCACTCCAGGTCTCTTGTTTTGCACATCGTGTATGGAGAAAAAAAATCTTTTCACTGTTTAATGTCACTAATGAAAACAATTCAGGGTCTTTCAAATTACGAACTGTTTTAGAAGATAATTAGTACCTGTGTGGTTCACCAAACAAAATCAACACAACAGCCTCTTAACAAAAGACCAGAGGAGCTGCAAATCAGGTTGTAAGTTTTAAACTTATTTTGTAACATAACTTAATTACCCTGAAAAATATGTAATCAAATTACTATAATTTGAAGTATTTGTGGTAAATTTCATAATGAAAAGCATAACTTAAAAATACTTAGATAATACATAATATTTCTATATTGTGCTTTGGAAGATTCATATAGTGTTCTACCTTCTAGTTGTTTCAATTTTCAGGTTCAGTTTTTCAGGGTTGGGAGTCACTTTGCTACTCAGTGCCTAAAGTCTTAAATGTTCAGCTGAAAGTAGGAACTCTGCAAGTTTGTTTTTAGGAAAACACGCTGAATAAAAAATACACATAAATAGAGAATGACCATTCTTGTTTGCAAATGTGAAGTCCTAATTTGTAACAGGATGAATTATTTATTTTTCTGTTAGTTATGTCTGAGTTTGTTGGTTTGTCTCTTTTAAATTGTCTTAATATGCAGATCCATAAAATGTGCCCAGATAGTTGAAGCATAAATACAAAAGACATGAATGATAGTGCTCAAAGTTGTTGGAAAGAAAGCTTGTAATTTTGCTTATGAAAGAGAAGCTGGCAAGAACCTTAACTAAAAGAAGTTCGTCTTCAAATCTGGATTTTTTTCTGGACCAAGTAGGGTGAATGAAGTCAATTGCATGCAAACTTCATGAAGCAACATCTGAAACCAAACAGGAACAAATTTATATTCAGAGATCTGATTCGTAGATCCCTGGTCGTGAAGGATTCCCAATGAAAACACCAAACTCTAGAGAAGTCTTAAAATCTTAGGACTTCTTTCTCTATTTTGTCTGAAGAATATATGAAGAGCCAGATATTTACAAAATCAAAGCTGAAACTCAGCTTAACTGTACAGATGCTGTCTTGGGTTGATGTTTGGTGCCAGTTTGTTCTGTATTCCTTTTCCGTTGGCACATATGCCCAAAAAATGTTTATCTCTTTAAATGCAACCCGGAAGAAAGAAGCAGGGTGCTGGGAAGCCACAGCACACAGTTTAACTGCCAGTGCTGCCATCGAGGTCTGGCTGCTCGGGCTGCGCTTATCTCTCTCTCTCTCTCTGCTTTTCGTCGTGGGAGTCGCTGGCTTGCTGCGTGGAACAGAGTTACATTGTCACAGTTTCTGCTGGCTCAGTTTGTGGCATCGGCGGCTTTTTCCTCAACATCCCCTCTGCGTCTCCTGCTACTCCTCGGCAGAGTCCGCCGAGGGAGGGCCTCACGACTCCATCCCGTCCGGGACTTCGAGGTGGACTGGGTTGGCAGCGAGAGCACGCCGAGCCCTTCCTCTGATTCATCCATTGGAAGCTGAGACTGTGGTACCATTCTTTTCTTTCAGTTGTTTTTTTTTTTCCCTTTTTGCCACTGTTACAATAACCGCCTCGTGGGTTTTCCTTTTTTTTTCCCCCCGGGGGCAGAGTCCTCTGCTTTGCTGCGTGGCGAGTTTCTTTTTTTTGTTTGAATATATGACAGTTACTTTTTTCTGTTTCTTGTTCTCTGACGGTTACTGTGTCCTGTGGGCACTGTGTTATTTTGTTGTTGTTGTTAATAAAGTACCTTTTTTTCTCTTCACCTTTTTTTTTGCCCAGCATCTATTTCTGTTGGTGGAAAAATTATCAAATTTATTTTCATTTCAGAGGAAACTTTCCCCTGTAACATTTTTTCCTCTGAAAACATTGTCTCCAAACCGAGACAGATGCAAACTCAGAAACTGAAACAAATCATTTAATTATTTGCCTTTTTTAAATATAGTTATTCAACGTGACTATTTTTAAGTTCCACTTGATACTATTATCCCATACAATTTTTTATTACCTCAAAAAAATTTCTACCCCTCAATGCTTTTTAAGTTAGAAATGCTCTCGTTTTTTTAAATCTTTTATTTGGGATCATTTTTTGTCCTCTGCAATTGTGCCTTTTGCTGGTTGGCATGAAGTGATTTTTTGGGGGATGACTTTGTTTGCTTTTGTTTTGGGAGGATTGTTTGACTTCTATTTTTGTTTGAGGGATTTTGGGTTTCTGTTGTTTTGCTTTCATTTCATTGTGTCTCTTTTTTGTTGCTTTTCATTTGCTGGGTTGGTTTTTTTTTTTCTTTTTCTTGGTTCCCCAAAACAGTGTTAATTCATGTTTACTATTGTTTGTATAGGTGATCTAGCCTGAGATAGGTTTCCTGTATGACCTGAGTGTATCACCTCAGTTATTTCACTAATGTAGTGTACTGTTACATAATTTTCATTTTAAGTCTCTGGAGACTGACTGTCTTCGAGGGAGAAAAAAGCCATGTTTTAAGTTGATCATTGACAGAAGCACTTAAACCATTGGCACCTTGCATTTATTAGAAAGAACCAGTGGTGAACAGTGTTTAAAATTCTTTCAAACTCTCTTTCTTTGTAGATGACTTTGCTGTCTTCATTCATTGTGCTTCATTACTACACTAATTTAAATACTAGTGCATACAGGCTGATACTGGAGAATTGAGCACTTTCAAGGCTAAATCTCACTGTCCATTTTTGCAGAAGTTTAGAGGAAGATATTGGTGGAAAAGAATCCTTAATTGTCTCAGTTCTGAATCTTTCTAAAATCTTTCTAAAGACTTTCAGTTACTTTCCACAGCCAAGGCAAAATGCTGCCTTATACCCTGAATTGCAGTCACATGTGCCACTTATTCTGGGTCTGGATTTCTGGTGAACCTCTTGTACTTCTACACAAATCACTTTTCAAAAAAATTGATTTAAAAAAAATATATAATTTCGGCTAGATTAGGAAGGTGTACGAGAAAAAATGAGAAATACTTACTCCTTATTTTAACAAATGCAAGATCAGCAACCCTGACTGCAGAACTGCATCTTTTAAGTGTGCATAGTCAGAATAATTTTTCTGTCTTACCTCAGAATACTTTAATGGTAATTTTGTCCAAACCCACAGACTGGGCTTTTTTTCTGTTTTGCAACTGGAAATGGATAAGGTAATGTCTGCTCAACAGCATAGTGAAATCAAAAACTTAGTTATTTTATTTTTCTATTGTAGTTCTATGTCAGTTTATTATATGAAGGTCCTTTGTT
Organism: Malurus cyaneus samueli; assembly: GCA_009741485.1. Taxonomy (NCBI): domain Eukaryota; kingdom Metazoa; phylum Chordata; class Aves; order Passeriformes; family Maluridae; genus Malurus; species Malurus cyaneus. The sequence continues at coordinate 100,080 of VKON01001380.1, forward strand.
ATATAAAATATCAGCAACTTTGTATCATTTTCATTTGTCATGATTTGTCATCTTGCCTGAGTTCTTATTACAGGTAATGCAATAATTTTATATGAATTACATATTATTATTATCCTTAGATAAACTGTCAAAAAGATACCACGCCAGATGCATGTGGAAAGCTATAAATGAAATTAGAGGATTTCTCTCACCTGTAAATACATGGATTGATTACAAGATTTCTACGACTTCAAATATTTTCCTGACTATCAATAAACGGTGGTAGCATATTCAACATTCTGTGGCTTCAAATGCAAAGTAGTACAATTCCTGAAAAAAAATCCCAGCTGAAGTGAATGTGCAAAGATTTGTGGGATGCAATTCATAGCAGCAGGCCCTGAAGATTTTTTGGTCTTCATTGAACCCAAGGTCAGATTAAAAATAGAATATGCATTATAAATGGATTTCTGAACTTATGATACTGTTACTGCAGCTATCCATGATTTTATATAGAAGAATAGTTATCGTGGGTTAAAACCTGGTTTTTTCCCAATTTCCCTGCCAATGCATCAGAAAATGTCGTTTAGAGTGCTAAAGCCAAAAGCACTGCACCCACAACATTCTCTCCCTTCCACAGAGAGGAGAGAGAACGAAACCCAATTAACACGAAAATGTATGGCTTAGAAAGAAATAATGTATCGCAGAATGGTCAGACAGGCTGAATAACTTAAGTTGCAAAATAGATTTATTACTACAAACTGCTAAGAATACTACGGCAGGGAGGGAAACAGAGACGGGGACAAGTTTACAAGGAGAAGAAAAATAAAAAAAAAATGGACATTTTAAGACACCTGTTATCCTTTCCAGGACCATCTCTTTCCCTGATCCTCCCTCTCCATCCCATGTTTTACACACAGGGGACAGGAAATAACATTCAACAGTTTGTCGTCCTACATCATAGGAGAAGTTTCTTACAGCTCCAAGCTGTGGAAGTTTTTTTTCCCAAGCAGTCAGTGTATAACTGCTGATAGCGAAGGGAGTATTCCTTACTTCATAGGACAAAGAAAGAATGCCTTCAAGGCCAAACTGCATTGTTTCAGTGGCGTGAGACTGATTATCACAAACTCCTGGCAGAGCAGCTTTTCTAAGCATCCACTTACTTCAGGCGTCATGGGAGGGCAAGCCTCTCTCCCTTTTTGGCTGGTTAGTCCAGTCCTCAAAGGCCAGGGTTTTTTTTCCCTCAGAGCAAGGTCGCTCTTTTTCCTATTCCGGTCTCTCTCAATGATGAAATAGTCTTTTTGAGAACAATTTATTTTTTTCTCCATGCTCGAGAACACAGCAAAAAGCACAGCAAGCCAATCCCATCTTCTCCTTACTGATCTTCGGTCTCCATTTTTCCTTACATCTCCTCACCCTCTGCTCTGTTTTTCCCCAGTGCATGATACTAAAACTACATACTACAACCTAAGCTACAATGGCGGCCACCCCTATCTTGTTTTGAATTCTTTTTAAATACTAGATAATACGTCATCACAGAGGTGTAACCAACCTGTGCAATTGGCCCAGGCCTGATGATCAGCCTGTCCATCACCTCAGAGCCATGATGGATTGGCTCTGAAACACAGGGGGTAGGGCTCCTTTTGCTGGAGAAGAAGGAGACAGTTTCTAGAACTTCTCACAGGAGCCATCTTTGTGGTTTCTTGATCCCATCCCCCCACCAAAAATCGGACCAAGTAAACCATGACAATAGTCTTATTTCAATTGAATTGTTAATGTAAGTAAGACAAGGAATGAAAGACTTTTCAATGAGCATGACCAGAAAACTAAAACTTTAAGGTTCACGCAGTTAGTTTGTATCATAATGTTTGACATTGTGACTAACAGATTTAGTTTTCTCCCCAGTCTGTTATACAGCTAAAGGTGCAAACAGTTTTACTCAGTTTTTAACAAATCCTCTTCAATTTTTACTGCTCAGGAATAGAAATGAAGAAACGCACCAGCTTGTTCTACTACATTGTCACTGAAGGTATGCAGCATTCTCAGAACTCTTACTAAGAAACAGACTACAGTTTTTTCAACATTTTTTGAAATATCAGTATTTCCTTTAGATAGCAGACAGATTCAAACAATGGCCTTGACAAATGATGAAATCATTTAACGTGAGGAAAAGTTGCTGATATCAAGCAAGATAAGAAACAAATTAGCAAGGAGACAGACTTGTATCTTCTCACCTTGGCAGAGGGAGTAACAGAAAAAGTAACCTTGAAAACTCTTTGAGGAGGATTCTTGTGAAAATAGATTGGCGCAATGGCAAAGTTATGTATTTGAAGACATTGACAGTCCTTAATTGATTGTGGTCAGCTGAATTTCATTTACTGTGAAGTAATATTACAGCAAATTTATTTGTGCTAAAATTTCTTAGTGCAAATGCCATTTACTCTTATTTTCTGCATTTATATGAAGAATTTATTCAATTATTGTATTGCTCACCCTGTTCTTAAAAGCAAAATTTCATTCAGGTGTCTAATTTGAACATGTCAAAAATATAGTGTCCAAATCTTAAAACCTTAGCTTCAGGCTCAATTTTGGATTGTCATTAGGAAGAAATAATTCATATATTTTCCTAATTGAAACGATTTACTGAAAACACCACCGCTCTGACCACTTGCGGTGATCAGAATTGTATTTCAGGATATGAAATTTGTTAATATAATTTTATGTCATAAGTGAATACTAACTCGATATATTTGTAGTACACGGCATGTTAATATTTGGTGATAAACAACCTAAATTGGAGAGATACAGATTTGATAGAGCAGACCGTTGATAGATAAGAAAGTGAATGGATGGTCACATCCAGAGAGTGGTCACCAATGGTTCAGAGTCTTGATGCAGATCAGTGACAAGTGGTGACCCTCTGGTGTCTCTGTTTGGACCAATATTATTTAATATCTACATTAATGATGCAAATGGAGGAATCGAGCTTATCGAGCAAGTTCTCAGATGATGCCAAGCTCAGGGTGCAGTTGACCCTCCTGAAGGTCGGAATGCCATCCAGAAGGACCTGGACAAGCTCAAGAAGTGGCCCATGGGAACATGTCCTAGGTTAGCTGAGTATTGTATTCCTATCATCTGCTTATGTTAGAGGAAAGTAAAACAACCCTTCTGCAACTATACATTAGTCGAGACTGCTCTGGTTTGTTTGGTGATGTTCCTCCCTTCAAGGACAATGGGAGGGAAAGGGACAAGACACACACGTTTTTTTTTTCCTTCCCAGGAGGCTCTCGGGATCAGCGGCAGAAAAGAAGCTGTCTGCTCTCTGCGACTGCTCCTTTTTTTTCTCCCTTTCTTTGGACTTGTTTTTCCTTGATTTTTTTTTTTTTTTTCTAGTCGTCTGAATTGGAGGATTCCCGTGGCATGACAGGCGAGAAAGATCCTTCAGTGAACCACCGGAGAGACTCTGAACACCCTCTGGGGCCCCGGAGGGGAAGCTACTCCCAGGAGGAAAGAGAAAGGCTTTAAGATCACAGGGGTTTTTTTTGTTTTTATATTTTAAATAAATAGGGTTTTTCTCTTTTCTTTTCACTTTCCTCTCTGTGGAAAAGTTTGTCTCTAGGACCCGGGTGGGGAAAGAGATGGGGGGAGGTTTGCTGGAACTTGGGAGTATTTTGCTCCCGTTGAGTTTGTTCAAACCTCGACAGAACATCACGATGTTTAAAAGGCCCAGTGCTCATGCTGCACCTAAGTCTGGGAAAGCCCAGTGCCACCCCAGGCTGGGGATGGACAGATGGAGAGCAGCCCTGCCGTAACATCTCTGTAGCACATACGTATCTTTCTCCAAATTACATTATGTTATCTGAAAGCCATACATTTTCGTGTTAATTGGGCTTCTGTTCTCCCTTTCCTCTCTTGGTGGGGGGAAGAAATGTTGTGGGTGCAGTGCTTTGGCTTTAGCAACAGTCTAAACGCGACATTTTCTGATGCATTGGCAGGGAAATTGGGAAAAAACCAGTTTTAAACCCACATAACTATTTTTCTATATAAATCATGGATGAGCTGCAGTAACAGTATCATAAGTTCAGAAATCCATTATATTAATGCATATTTTTCAGTTTAATCTGACCTTGGGTTCAATGAAGACCAAAAAATCTTCAGGGCCTGCTGCTATGAATTGCATCCCACAAATCTTTGCACATTCACTTCAGCTGAGGATTTTTTTTCAGGAATTGTACTACTTTGCATTTGAAGCCACAGAATGTTTGAATATGCTACCACCGTTTATTGATTAGTCAGGAAAATATTTGAAGTCGTAGAAATCTTGTAATCAATCCATGTATTTACAGGTGAGAGAAATCCTCTAATTTCATTTATAGCTTTCCACATGCATCTGGCGTGGTATCTTTTTGACAGAGTTTATCTAAGGATAATAATAATATGTAATTCATATAAAATTATTGCAATTACCTGTAATAAGAACTCAGGCAAAGATGACAAATCATGACAAATGAAAATGATACAAAGTTGCTGATATTTTATAGTAACAAAGACCTTCATATAATAAACTGACATAGAACTACATAGAAAAATAAAATAACTAAGTTTTTGATTTCACTATGCTGTTGAGCAGACATTACCTTATCCATTTCCAGTTGCAAAACAGAAAAAAAGCCCAGTCTGTGGGTTTGGACAAAATTACCATTAAAGTATTCTGAGGTAAGACAGAAAAATTATTCTGACTATGCACACTTAAAAGATGCAGTTCTGCAGTCAGGGTTGCTGATCTTGCATTTGTTAAAATAAGGAGTAAGTTTCTCCATTTTTCTCGTACACCTTCCTAATCTAGCCGAAAGCTACATTTAATTTTTTTTAAATCAATTTTTTTTGAAAGTGATTTGTGCGTATGTATGCTCTGATGTACCATTTAAGCGAGGCAATCTTGCATAATACTTCGCAGTATGCTATGTATCAAAATGATGTATTAATGTTCTGATCTATATTAGTCTTTAATTATTAATGAATGTAGCTAACGCAGAATTAGCAGAGAGTGGCATCGAGCGACTGTATACTCATCATAAAGAATATTAGAGAGAGACTACAGGATTATACTAACAATTTACTAATTCATTACATTCCGAGTATAAGCGTGTACTAGTTACAGATCCTAAGATTTGAAATTATTTTGAAAAATGGACATGATTGAAGAAGCGTTGAAAAGAAGTAACACTGATACATGCTCGTTCTTTCTAATAAAATGCAAGGTGCCAATGGTTTAAGTGCTTCTGTCAATGATCAACTTAAAACATGGCTTTTTTCTCCCTCGAAGACAGTCAGTCTCCAGAGACTTAAAATGAAAATTATGTAACAGTACACTACATTAGTGAAATAACTGGAGTGATACACTCAGGTCATACAGGAAACCTATCTCAGCTAGATCACCTATACAAACAATAGTAAACATGAATTAACACTGTTTTGGGAACCAAGAAAAAAGAAAAAAAAAACCAACCATGCAAATGAAAGCACAAAAAGAGACACATGAAAGAAGCAAAAAACAGAAACCAAATCCCAAACAAATAGAAGTCACAAACCAAAACAAGCAAACAAATCAGTCCCCCAAAAAATCACTTCATGCCAAAAAACCAGCAAAAGGCACAATTGCAGAGGACAAAAAATGATCCCAAATAAAAGATTTAAAAGAACGAGAGCATTTCTAACTTAAAAAGCATTGAGGGGTAGAAATTTTTTGAGGTAATAAAAAATTGTATGGGATAATATGTATCAAGTGGAACTTAAAAATAGTCACGTTGAATAACTATATTTAAAAAAGGCAATAATTAAATGATTTGTTTCAGTTTCTGAGTTTGCATCTGTCTCGGTTTGGAGACAATGTTTCAGAGGAAAAATGTTACAGGGGAAGTTTCCTCTGAAATGAAAATAAATTTGATATTTTTTCCACCAACAGAAATAGATGCTGGGCAAAAAGGTGAAGAGAAAAAAAGGTACTTTATTAACAACAACAACAAATAACACAGTGCCCACAGGACACGTAACCGTCAGAGAACAAGAAACAGAAAAAAAGTAACTGTCATATATTCAAACAAAAAAAAGAAACTCGCCACGCAGCAAGCAGAGACTCTGCCCCCGGGGAAAAAAAAAAAAACCCACGAGGCGGTTATGTAACAGTGGCAAAAAGGAAAAAAAAAACAACTGAAAGAAAAGAATGGTACCACAGTCTCAGCTTCCCAATGGATGAATCAGAGGAGGGCTCGGCGTGCCTCCGCTGCCAACCCAGTCCACCCGAAGTCCCGGACGGGATGGACGTGAGGCCCTCCCTCGGCGGGACTGCCCGAGGAGTAGCAGGAGAGCAGAGGGGATGTTTGAGGAAAAAGCCGCCGATGCCACAAACTGAGCCAGCAGAAACATGTGACAATGTAACTCTGTTCCACGCAGCAAGCCAGCGACTCCCACGACGAAAAGCAGAGAGAGAGAGAGATAAGCGCAGCTCGAGCAGCCAGACCTCGTGGCAGCACTGGCAGTTAAACTGTGTGCTGTGGCTTCCCAGCAGCCCCTGCTCTTTTCTTCCGGGTTGCATTTTAAAGGTAAAACATTTTTTGGGCATATGCCAACGGAAAAGGAATACAGAACAAAAACTGGCACAAAATCAACCCAAGACAGCATCTGTACAGTTAAGCTGAGTTTCAGCTTTGATTTGTAAAATACTGGCTCTTCATATATTCTTCAGACAAAATAGAGAAAGAAAGTCCTAAGATTTTAAGACTTCTCTAGAGTTTGGTGTTTTCATTGGGAATCCTTCACAGACCAGGGATCACAGAATCAGATCTCTGAATATAAATTTGTTCCTGTTTGGTTTCAGATGTTGCTTCATGAAGTTTGCATGCAATTGACTTCATTCACCCTACTTGGTCCAGAAAAAAATCCAGATTTGAAGACGAACTTCTTTTAGTTAAGGTTCTTGCCAGCTTCATTCTTTCATAAGCAAAATATACAAGCTTTCTTTCCAACAACTTTGAGCACTATCATTCATGTCTTTTGTATTTATGCTTCAACTATCTGGGCACATTTTATGGATCTGCATATTAAGACAATTTAAAAGAGACAAACCAACAAACTCAGAACATAACTAACAGAAAAATAAAATAATTCATCCTGTTACAAAATTAGGACTTCACATTTGCAAACAAGAATGGTCATTCTCTTATTTATGTGTATTTTTTATTCAGCGTGTTTTCCTAAAAACAAACTTGCAGAGTTCCTACTTTCAGCTGAACATTTAAGACTTTAGGCACTGAGTAGCAAAGTGACTCCAACCCTGAAAAACTGAACCTGAAAATTGAAACAACTAGAAGTAGAACACTATATGAATCTTCCAAAGCACAATATAGAAATATTATGTATATCTTAAGTATTTTTAAGTTATGCTTTTCATTATGAAATTTACCACAAATACTTCAAATTATAGTAATTTGATTACATATTTTTCAGGGTAATTAAGTTATGTTACAAAATAAGTTTAAAACTTACAACCTGATTTTGCAGCTCCTCTGGTCTTTTGTTAAGAGGCTGTGTGTTGATTTGTTTGGTGAACCACACAGGCAATGTAGGACTACAGTTTCACTAAAAACAGTTCGTAATTTGAAAGACCTGAATGGTTTTCATTAAGCACATTAAACAGTGAAAAGAAATTATTTCTTTCTCCATACACGATGTGCAAAACAAGAGACCTGGAGTGGTGAATACAATAAGCAAATTAGTTCTCACAAATGTGTGTCTGACAATTTGTCAGAATAATGAGAAATATGATCACCCCGATGGAAACCTATCAAGATTTGATAGTTAGGTACTATCCAAATGTGAATTAAAAAATAAATTTCCAGAAAGCTACTAAAATTTTTGGATATGTATGAGTAAAGCAGTATTGTAGAGTAGAAACCCAAGGGTACCCGTTTGAAAAAGTAAAAATGCGTGTTGTCATCCTTGATTAGTCAGCGAGCAACTTGAAGAGGACAAATCAGCTGTTCCAGTAGTGAATGAAAGGAAGCTGATACAGGCACTGATGGTGTGTGAAAGGCCTTTAAAAGCAAATAAATAGTAGGCCACAATTTAAATAATGAGCTTGGATGGCAAAAGTGCTGTAACTCACTCTAAATAATGTTGCTTGTACCTGATACAGGTATTTTACCTACCATAGGGCAACATATTAAGGAACATTAAAACTATATCCAATGCTTAAAAAGGACTGTTTCTCTCTTAGACAGTCAAAGGGGAAAAAAAATGAAATTGACAAATAAAAATTAAAGATTATCTTAGAGCGAAGAAAAACAGTTCCTACATGCCTACAATCACAAGTGGGCTTGTGCATTAATCCTTAAATAAGTCACAAATTAGACCATTGAACCCAAAGCTCTAGAATATAGGAACAACTATTTGGCAGAATGTTTTAAAGCTATCTTCAGAATGTGCATTTTAATTATACTCATTCATAGTGCTAGCTACTGAAATCACACATGTATCTATACAAAGACACAAGCAACAATCATATACGCATCAAAAATGTAATTTCTTGTGGATAATAAACATGTCTGAAATTGTACCTATGTTCATCATGTTGCAAATCAAAACTGATCCACTGATCCAACAAAAAAACTTATAAAAAAGGTACTGAATTTAAGAGAAAGGTAAGAAGAAGGCATACATAAAAGAGTGTGTGGGTATGTGTTCAGTTGTGCAAGCTGCCACTGTAGGCTGACAGATTCTTTTTTTAACACTTATCTTCCATCTATATTTAGAATATAGTTAGTAATTCACACAAAAAGTAGATGTTCATTTCTTATCTTCCTCCCTTCAGACCAGAGTGCAATTATCAAATAGTATTTCAGTTTTAATTCAGATTTTAAGGTAGAAGGTTTAAGAAATACATTTAAAATGTATAAGGAATACATGAGGTCTGAGTTTAAAATGTATAAGGAACACATGAGAAAATGTGAGCCCTGTAATATCCAAAGTTTTCTGAGAAATGCTATTCCAAAAATTTGTTGAGTTTGATCACAAATATTTTTTTGAGCTAACCATTCAAAGTGCTACTACACCTTCAACTTCTAAAAACTAGTCCCCCGCAACTTAGTAGTACTTTTCCAAGATGCTAGATAGGTCCAGTGTATTGCATTTCAAACTATTTTGTTTCAAAGCTACAATTCAAGCATTATACATTATGAGGCTGACGAAAGATAAATTTAGGACTTTCACTCACATTTGTATGCCACAGCCCAGTTAGTTTTCCCTTCTGGCTGCATCTTCTCTGTAGCAATCATTCATGGAAGGACAGGTTACAAGTGGTTTAGATGAGCAACCTAGAATAGTTTCAACCTTAGAAAGGAGCTGTTCAAACAGAGCACTCAGAGATTGACAGCTACACGCAATTATGAATATTCTTATGCCATTAGATTTTAAGAGTAATTTTGAAAATTATGAAATCTCACTCTTCCTCATGGCAAGGACACTGGGATGGCTTTTTTTTTCAGATACATTAGTCTTGAAATATAGACATATATATTTTCCATGACCCTAAGAACACAAAAACATTATTTTAAAAATATCACTTCCAGTGATTAAAATGAATTGTTAGCTCCACTTAAAAAATAGCATTAGACCATTAAATGCAAAAAATAGCATTTCTACCATATAGAATGGTTTGAGTAGTTTGAACTGAGGTTTGAATGGAGTGTTTGCCCATAGATGCCCACTGAATCTAAAGGAAAGTTGATCACTGACTTTGACTGACCTCATAATCCTATAATCCTATATTATAGGATTTTTTGATCCTGTAATCACCAATTATTTGCAGTTGCATGAAAATACAGAAACAAGACCGCTAAACTTTTGAAACGATGATCATTGTCCCACATGTAATTTCATTCAAATTCATTGCAAAATATAGCAAAAGAAGCCAGGTTTTCACACTAATCAAGAGATCACTGCTTTTCCAACTCTGTACCCATGTACAGCCTTAGACTATGCAAAACATGTTAACATTGTCATTATCTTGCCCATCTAAGGGCAGATAGTTAATGAATCCTAATAATAAACAGCTTAACAATATATGTAATTTTTTTGTGGTGTTGGAAAGGTAGTTGGGATGAGCGTGGGGGGGGGCGGGGGCTTGTGGGGGGCTTGGGGGTAGTTTTTTCCTAGACCCAGTTCAAATATTTGAGATGTGTAGGTAAGCTAGATATTGACAGGACAGAGTTCATTTACACAGAAGACATGAACTTGTCTTGTAGTCTATTGTCTGAAATGTCTTTCTATCA
>VKON01001380.1:110408-121293 GCA_009741485.1 Malurus cyaneus samueli
ACTTAACTCCCAGGAGTTTTCATGCTGTACACTGTTTACATAGTTACACATCATGGCTGAAAGGTATGTATTCTTGTACAGACATGCATGCCTTATAATATAAATAGTCCTTTATCTTTGAACATAAAGTGGAGGAGTAATAGGTTAAGTGAGCAAGAGAAATTTTAGTAATTTTTTATTTTTATTTGTTTCATGCTTTCTTCCAAGACTGCTTGTTTTTTTTTCTTTTTTTCTTTTTAAATAATTTAAATTAAAAAAGCCTGATTATAAGCATTCACAATTTCCTCCAGTTCAATATCCTGTTTTTTCCATAATGTTTTACTGAATGATCTCAATGAACAACCCAGCCTTTCTACTCTTCTCTACTCAGCTAAAAAGCCATTGTCCATAACACCAGTGAAAATCCTTCCATATTCTGGCCCTTCCTTATCTTCACTGTAAGCTTACTGAGCTGGACACTGCTTGGTCCCTCTTTCTTAGGGACCATTATAAGTGAAAACTATGGCTTATTTTTTCAGAAGCTCTTGATTTTAGCAGGTCTCAAACAGTAATAATTGTTAGCCACTCTCTGCTAGTCTAAAATACGTAAGTTTCTCAAAGTTTCCATTTGCTGCTGGGCCCTCATTGTCAGTGAAATGCATCCTAATATTGGGTCAAGAAGATGAACAGGAATAAAATGGCTGAGTTCAGATCAGAAAATAAGTTGCCTATAAGTATAAAAAGAGTGTGTTATCTAAAAGTGACCAGGGGATTTTATGTCTCACTTTATTTTTGGTTAGTGTTCTTCACTGCAGGTGCTATTCTGCTGACCAAAACCCTATAAACCGTCTGGTGATGAATTTACATATTTTATTCACAATTAATAACATTTGTAATGGCTAAATCTGACATGGATCTTAGACATTCCTTTCATGTCTTTTAAATATAGCATCAAAGAATAATGCACATGGAATTAGATGTACATCTAGTTGTGATTTAGTGTCCCTGTTGCTAAACAAAGTATATCAGTATGAATCTTGTATGTAAGTATGTGTGTTTCCTAAATTATATGAGTATAACTTGGATGTCTTTATAAAGTCACTTTACAAGCTTACAAAATACAACAGGAACTAATAATCCAAGGATTAAACCACTCCTGGTTTTTTCTCATGTTTTACCATAGTTCTTCATGACATTGGCTTAAATATACTCTTGCTAGCAGGGAAAAGGCCATGCTGAATTTTTAAGAACTGTAGAACTTCCTGTCAGTTAATAGCATTGATTCTTTCTCCATAGCAACAGGGAAAAAAAAAAAAAAAAAAAAAAAAAGAGGAAGTGTAAGCAGAGATTGCCGTTACCAATGCAATCACCAGCAATCACCAGGCAGTGCATACAAATTATTTTTGCTTTTTACTGTTGACAGTAATCAAGCACTTACATTTGTTGCACTCTATTACATAACCAGAATTCTATGGAGTGCTTGAAAAAAATAAAATTAAATATTCTCATCACAGTGTATATAGAGTTTGTTTATTTATTCAAGTAATGATCTGGCATCTTTCGTCAGCAAAATGTGGCTATTCATTTTTTAAAATACATTTTGTTGGTTTTGCTTCTGTTTCCTGTTATTTTTCTTTGTATCTGCCCTCACTATTTAAAAACTCCAATGGATGGGAACCTAAAACTTTATTCGCCACGCAAAACCTGTAATATCATGGCAAGTAACCATGATGAGCAATAAACATAAGTGCACAAAATAACACAATACATTTTTAAGTGTTTTTTAATGCTAGAGAGATCCTTCTTAGCCAGTCTCTACGTCCAGCTAAGTGAGAATTAAAAAGTATGGGAACTTCTTTTTCCTAAAGCAGATGAAACTCAGTGCTTTTGCACCAGTTAGCTACCAAATGAAGAGTCCCAGGAGCCCTGAGTGCCCCAGCGCAATTATATTGCAGTTCTGTATTACCCAAAACCACGTGCAAATAAATGCTGCTTATTCAAATGCATGTCAAGTGTAGACAAGGAGTAAATCTGTGGTAGTGAGAATTTACATACAGAGATATTTACACAGAAGCTCAGTATTTTCATGGATTTGTGCTGCACTGCATCTCAGCCTGAAGTTAGATCCTCAAAACATTTCAGGTTGGCTGGGATGTCTTTAGTCAGTGGATTAACTGCATTGCTCAAGGAGAGTCAGTAAGACCAGGTTGCTCAGATTCAGTTGCATTTGCAAGTCTCTGTAGAAGAGTATATAATTTCTCAGCAATCTAGCCTGTATTTGACACCTTTGCTGTAAAAACAAAATCCTGATGTTGAGGAACCTCCTATGTTTCAATTTCTATCCTTGCTCTCATATTGGCACTTGTGCCACTATGAAGATTCTGGCTTCAACTTCCTTCTTGTTAGGCATGCAATGTACCAGGAAGATCCCATCAGCCTGTTTTTGTCTGCTTTTCCCCTTAACCTGAGAAAATCATCTTTCTCTCAGCCTCTTCCTCATGAAGAATGTCTAGAAATTCAGGACAATGATCAGTGAACTCTTGTATCGATCTGTTTAAAATGGCTGACTTTAAGATATATTACTGCAAGTGACGAGGTCCAAATGTGATAGTTTTGGTCAAAAGCATATCTGAATATAAAATCAGGAGACAGCACAAATTGTGAGATTCAGAGGATAGTTTTGTTTGGCGTTTTCATGCACTGTTACATGCACTTCTGATCGGAAGTTTGTAAGTCTTCAAGAATATTAAAATTCTCGTCCAGTTCTATATATTTATTTCAAGGACTGATGATAAAGGTTTTTTTGGTCCAGTTTTGCATGGTGCAAATCATGCCAGGCTGAGGGAAATAAAGATCTCCTCCTTTGAGAATGTAGGTTGTGTTGTCTTATTAGGAAGCACATGTTCCTGGACGTTGATTAACATCTTTGCCTGTTCACATCTGTCTTATGAAGGAGGGTAAAACATGAAATAGACTTCCAGATTTGTTCTTCTTTATTTTGTTCGGGCCAACATGCAGTGTTTCACTCCAGGGAAAACTGTGTTTCTGTGTCCTAGAAGACAATAAACCAGTCTTATGGTACAATCTTATTCAGCATATCAATGACCTGGACAAAGGAATAGAATGTTACCTCAGCAAAATTGTTGATATAGAACCTGAGGAGTCTGGCTGATACACCTGAAGGCTGTACTGCTCTTCAGAGGGACCTGATCAGCGACAACTGCGTTGAAAGAAACCTAATGAAGTTCAGCTCTCATTCACAGCACCCCAAGCCAGATGGTCAGACAGGCTGAATAATTAAGTTGCAAAATAGATTTATTACTACAAACTGCTAAGAATACTACGGCACTGGGGAGGGGAAACAGAGACGGGGACAAGTTTACAAGGAGAAGAAAAATTAAAAAAAAAATGGACATTTTAAGACACCTGTTATCCTTTCCAGGACCCATCTCTTTCCCTGATCCTCCCTCTCCATCCCCATGTTTTCCTGCACACACAGGGGACAGGAATGAAAGTCTAACATAGATCAAATCACTCATTACAGTTGTCGTCCATCATCATAGGAGAAGTGTTCTTACAGCTCCAAGCTGTGGAAGTTTTTTTTCCCAAGAACAGTCAGTGTATAACTGCTGATAGCGAAGGGAGTATTCCTTTACTTCATAGGACAAAAGAAAGAATGTCCTTCAAGGCCAAACTGCATTGTTTCAGTGGCGTGAGACTGATTATCACAAACCTCCTGGCAGAGCACAGCTTTTTCTAAGCATCCACTTACTTCAGGCGTCATGGGAGGGCAAGCCTCTTCTCCCTTTTTGGCTGGTTAGTCCAGTCCTCAAAGGCCAGGGTTTTTTTTCCCTCAGAGCAAGGTCGCTCTTTTTCCTATTCCGGTCTCTCTCAATGATGAAATAGTCTTTTTGAAACATTTATTTTTCTCCATGCTCGAGAACCACAGCAAAAAAGCACAGCAAGCCAATCCCATCTTCTCCTTACTGATCTTCGGTCTCCATTTTTTTTCTTACATCTCCTCACCCTCCTGCTCTGTTTTTCCCCAGTGCATGATACTAAAACTACATACTAACAACCTAAGCTACAATGGCGGCCACCCCTATCTTGTTTTGAATTCTTCTTAAATACTAGATAATACGTCATCACAGAGGTGTAACCAACCTGTGCAATTGGCCCAGGCCTGATGATCAGCCTGTCCATCACCCTCAGAGCCATGATGGATTGGCTCTGAAACACAGGGGGTAGGGCTCCTTTTGCTGGAGAAGAAGGAGACAGTTTCTAGAACTTCTCACAGGAGCCATCTTTGTGGTTTCTTGATCCCATCCCCCACCACCAAAAATCGGACCAAGTAAAACCATGACAATAGTCTTATTTCAATTGAATTGTTAATGTAAGTAAGACAAGGAATGAAAGACTTTTCAATGAGCATGACCAGAAAACTAAAACTTAAAGGTTCAGCAGTTAGTTTGTATCATAATGTTTGACATTGTGACTAACAGATTTAGTTTTCTCCCAGTCTGTTATACAGCTAAAGGTGCAAACAGTTTTACTCAGTTTTAACAAATCCTCTCAATTTTTCTGCTCAGGAATAGAAATGAAGAAACGCACCAGCTTGTTCTACTACATTGTCACTGAAGGTATGCAGCATTCTCAGAACTCTTACTAAGAAACAGACTACAGTTTTTTCAACATTTTTTGAAATATCAGTATTTCCTTTAGAATGCAGACAGATTCAAACAATGGCCTTGACAAATGATGAAATCATTTAACGTGAGGAAAAGTTGCTGATATCAAGCAAGATAAAAAAATTAGCAGGAGACAGACTTGTATCTTCTCACCTTGGCAGAGGGAGTAACAGAAAAAGTAACCTTGAAAACTCTTTGAGGAGGATTCTTGTGAAAATAGATTGGCGCAATGGCAAAGTTATGTATTTGAAGACATTGACAGTCCTTAATTGATTGTGGTCAGCTGAATTTCATTTACTGTGAAGTAATATTACAGCAAATTTTTTTGTGCTAAAATTTCTTAGTGCAAATGCCATTTACTCTTATTTTCTGCATTTTAATTGAAGAATTTATTCAATTATTGTATTGCTCACCCCTGTTCTTAAAAGCAAAATTTCATTCAGGTGTCTAATTTGAACATGTCAAAATATAGTGTCCAAATTTAAAACCTTAGCTTCAGGCTCATTTTGGATTGTCATTAGGAAGAAATAATTCATTATATTTCCTAATTGAAACGATTTACTGAAAAACGACAACCGTCTGACCACTTGCGGTGATCAGATTGTATTTCAGGATATGAAATTTGTTAATATAATTTATGTCATAAGTGAAATAACTGGATATATTTGTAGTACACGGCATGTTAATATTTGGTGATAAACAACCTAATTGGAGAGATACAGATTTGATAGGAGCAGACCGTGCTTGGGGGTGCTGTGAATGAGAGGCTGAACTTCATTAGGTTTCTTTCAACGCAGTTGTCCCGCTGATCAAGGTCCCTCTGAAGAGCAGTACAGCCTTCAGGTGTATCAGCCAGACTCCTCAGGTTCTTATCATCAACAATTTTGCTGAGGTAACATTCTATTCCTTTGTCCAGGTCATTGATATGCTGAATAAGATTGTACCATAAGACTGGTTTATTGTCTCTTAGGACACAGAGAAAGCAAGTTTTCCCTGGAGTGAAACACTGCATGTTGGCCCGAACAAAATAAAGAAGAACAAATCTGGAAGTCTATTTCATGTTTTACCCTCCTTCATAAGACAGATGTGAACAGGCAAAGATGTTAATCAACAGTCCAGGAAGCATGTGCTTCCTAATAAGACAACACAACCTACATTCTCAAAGGAGGAGATCTTTATTTCCCTCAGTCCTGGCATGACTTTGCACCATTGCAAAACTGGACCAAAAAAACCTTTTATCATCAGTCCTTGAGAATAAATATATAGAACTGGACGAGAATTTTAATATTCTTGAAAGACTTACAAACTTCCGAATCAGAAGTGCATGTAACAGTGCATGAAAACAGCCAAACAAAACTATCCTCTGAATCCTCACAATTTGTGCTGTCTCCTGATTTTATAATTCAGATATGGCTTTTGACCAAAAACTATCACATTTGCAGGACCTCGTCACTTGCAGTAATATATCTTAAAGTCAAGCCATTTTTAAACAGATCGATACAAGAGTTCACTGATCATTGTCCTGAATTTCTAGACATTCTTCATGAGGAGAGGCTGAGAGAAAGATGATTTTCTCAGGTTAAGGGGAAAAGCAGACAAAAACAGGCTGATGGGATCTTCCTGGTACATTGAAATGCCTAACAAGAAGGAAGTTGAAGCCAGAATCTTCATAGTGGCACCAAGTGCCAATATGAGAGCAAGGGATAGAAATTGAAACATAGGAGGTTCCCTCAACATCAGGATTTTTGTTTTTACAGCAAAGGTGGTCAAATACAGGCTAGATTGCTGAGAAATTATATAACTCTTCTACAGAGACTTGCAAAATGCAACTGAATCTGAGCAACCTGGTCTTACTGACTCTCCTTGAGCAATGCAGTTAATCCACTGACTAAAGACATCCCAGCCAACCTGAATAGTTTTGAGGACATCCAACTTCAAGGCTGAGATGCAGTGCAGCACAAATCCATGAAAAATACTGAGCTTCTGTGTAAATATCTCTGTATGTAAATTCTCACTACCACAGATTTACTCCTTGTCTACACATTGACATGCATTTTGAATAAGCAGCATTTATTTGCACGTGGTTTTGGGTAATACAGAACTGCAATATAAATTGCGCTGGGGCACTCAGGGCTCCTGGGACTTCTTCATTTGGTAGCTAACTGGTGCAAAAGCACTGAGTTCATCTGCTTTAGGAAAAAGAAGTTCCCATACTTTTTTAATTCTCACTTAGCTGGACGTAGAGACCTGGCTAAGAAGGATCTCTCTAGCATTAAAAAAACCACTTAAAAATGTATTGTGTTTATTTTGTGCACTTATGTTTATTGCTCATCATGGTTCACTTGCCATGATATTTACAGGTTTTGCGTGGCGAATAAAGTTTTAGGGTTCCCAATCCATTGGAGTTTTTAAATAAGTGAGGCAGATACAAAGAAAAAATAACACAGGAAAAACAGAAGCAAAACCAAACAAAATGTATTTTAAAAAATGAATAGCCACATTTTGCTGACGAAAGATGCCAAGATCATTACTTGAAATAAATAAACAAAACTCATATATACACTGTGATTGAGAATATTTAATTTTATTTTATTTTCAAGCACTCCCATAGAATTCTGGTTATGTAATAGAGTGCAACCAAATGTAAGTGCTTGATTACTGTCAACAGTAAAAAGCAAAAATAATTTGTATGCACTGCCTGGTGATTGCTGGTGATTGCATTGGTAACGGCAATCTCTGCTACACTTCCTCTTTTTTTTTTTTTTTTTTTTTTTTTTTTTCCTGTGTGCTTCTGGAAAGAAAAGATCAATGCTATTTACTGACAGGAAGTTCTACAGTTCTTAAAAATTCAGACATGGCCTTTTCCCTGCTAGCAAGAGTATATTAAGCAATGTTCATGAAGAAAAAACTATGGTAAAACATGAGAATAAAACCAGGAGTGGTTTAATCCTTTGGATTATTAGTTCCTGTTGTAAATTTTGTAAGCTTGTAAAGTGACTTTATAAAGACATCCCAAGTTATACTCATATAATTTAGGAAACACACATACTTACATACAAGATTCTCATACTGATATACTTTGTTTAGCAACAGGGACACTAAATTCACAACTAGATGTAACATCTAATTCCATGTGCATTATTCTTTGATGCTATATTTAAAAGACATGAAAGGAATGTCTAAGATCCATGTCAGATTTAGGCCATTACAAATGTTAATTAATTGTGAATAAAATATGTAACATTCATCACCAGACGGTTTATAGGGTTTTTGTCAGCAGAATAGCACCTGCAGTGAAGAACACTAACCAAAAATAAAGTGAGACATAATAATCCCCTGGTCACTTTTAGATAACACACCTTTTTATACTTATAGGCAACTTATTTCTGATCTGAACTCAGCCATTTTATTCCTGTTCATCTTCTTGACCCAATATTAGGAATGCATTTCACTGACAATGATGGCCCAGCAGCAAATGGAAACTTTGAGAAACTTACGTATTTTAGAACTAGCAGAGAGTGGCTAACAATTATTACTGTTTGAGACCTGCTAAAATCAAGAGCTTCTGAAAAAAATAAGCCCATAGTTTTTCACTTATAAATGGTCCCTAAGAAAGAGGGACCAAGCAGTGTCCAGCTCAGTAAGCTTACAGTGAAGATAAGGAAGGGCCAGAAATATGGAAGGATTTTCACTGGTGTTATTGGACAATGGCTTTTTAGCTGAGTAGAGAAGGAGTAAGAAAGGCTGGGTTGTTCATTGAGATCATTCAGTAAAACATTATGGAAAAAACAGGATATTGAACTGGAGGAAATTGTGAATGCTTATAATCAGGCTTTTTTATTTAAATTAATTAAAAGAAAAAAGGAAAAAAAAAGCAAGCAAGTCTTGTGAAAGAAAAGCAGAACAAATAAAAATAAAAAAAATTACTAAAATTCTCTTGCTCACTTAACCTATTACTCTCACTTTATGTTCAAAGAATAAAGGATATTTATATATAAGGATGCATGTCTGTACAAGAATACATACCTTTCAGCATGATGTGTAACTATGTAAACAGTGTACAGCATGAAAACTCCTGGGAGTTAAGTGATACGAAAATGTCTATGGTTACATTTTTCAGAGGATAGTATAAGAACACCAGTGAGCAAAAATTCCAGCTGTAATGGGGTACGCTTACAGCAGTAAAATGTCTGTCTATTTCTCTAGAGCAATCAATGTCACAGAACAACAGAAGAAATTTAACAATTTGTTTAAAACAGTGCACCCTATCAAACAAAGTAGACAGGAGTCAGCAAGTAACCTTCATTCATGAAAGTCACTAAAAAAAATGCTTTTTCAAAAAATCATAAAGTATTGGGTATTTTTTACAGATTACAATAGGCAGAGCTTCAAAAAAAACAAAGGTGAGTTTTTGGTGGGGGTTTGTTTTTTTGGTTTTGATTTTGCTTAGCTTGGTTTATTGTTTGAGGTGGTATTTTTTAAACCAGTATAGTTTACCAAAATTCTTCAAAGACATGGGGGAGTATTTTCATCTCAATGTGTATAAATTAGCATAAAAAAAAATTTCCTTTATTTTATTTCAATCATGCTTATGTCCCCAAATGGCAGTGTTTGGCACTGTTATTTCAATGATCATCATTTCACATGAAAGTACAAGCTAAGTGCCCCCAAATGATGTGAGCTCTGTAGTCTTAAAGGTTGTTCTGCCTCTTTTATCACTGCATCGTGCCAAAGCAGCATATATCAATCTCAATTTGCATAGAGAGATCTCAGCACCTTGAATGGAGTCCCAGTAGATGAGGGCTGCTTTGGAAAGTGACCAAAGGGACAGTCAGCAGGAGGAATGATTCATCTTCAAATCCCCCAGATGATGATGACAACTGTCAAAATAAGACCTAAAGAAGGAAATTAAATCTATTTTAGCTAAAACCAGAACAGTCCATCACATCTGCAAGCACAACCCAAACTACTGAAGAACTTAGAAAACTGATACTGTCTAAAACCTATCCACATGTTCAGATTTTGGGAACAGATGGCTGAGGAGACATTTGTGGGTGACAAATTTTGACTGAAAAGATTAATATCGGCACCAAGGAGAAGTTTACTACCTGAAGCCTTTTGTGAATGAATGTCAGGATACGTGAGGAATGAGAAGCGTTAAGGTTTTTATGTTATCTGGAAAAAAGGCAACAATACTTTGTTAAATATTTGGTTAAATTTGCTCAATACATATATTAAGCTGTTAGGCTTTCAGATAAATATTAATTGTTAACTTACATGATTTGTTTCCAATCATGAGCTGAAATTTTGACTTCAAGGTCTGAATGCTACAAACTATATGTACTTTTTCAGTCCTCTGGTAGCATAGAGGTTAGGGGGTCTTAAAATGATAGGTGATTTACATATGGTATCTCCACACAAACATAAGATCCACTTTTTGTTTTTTTGTTTTTTTTTTTTGATGGCGCAAAGGATTACTTTGATTCCAATACTCAGTTCTGGTTAGAGCCTTTGTCTTGAGGGCCAGTTAATCTTATATGCTTTCTTGCTCTGCTACAATTTTAATATTGTCACAAGGAGGATAATTCATGCCGTTTTCTGTCCTTATTACGTCTTCACATTGAATGAGAATGGATTAATTTTGAGAATTTCTTCTCTTATTATAATCTTTGTTATAGGAATGAGAATATGTAATGAGAATAAGATCATTTCAAGTATTAAAAGTCTGTGAGATCTCATGACAAAGACTCTAACAAGAAGAGAAAGTGACACACATTCTTGTGATAATCTTAAGATTGTAAGGAGAACTCCAGGTAAAATTATATTCATCCATTCCTAAGACAAAGACTGTTGAGAAAATAAAATGGGGGAAAAAAGAATCAATTTTTGTCCCAATTTGGCCATTGTTTCTAACTTCATGGCGTGCTTTAAAAAGTACAGAAAAATTAATAGAAAAACTCACAGTAGAGGACCTATACAGAACTTGCGCTTTCAAGTTAGTCTTGCTTTGGTAGACATAGTACACTCTGAGTCAGAATTACACAACAGATGATCCAGATGTCTTTAATGGGTAATGGGATCCAAAAAAGCTTTAGTGGAAGTTCTCTTGTGGATCAACACATCCAGAGTTAATCTCAAATCCTTTTTTTCATAACATCCAGAAAATAAGAGGCTTTCTTGAATGAGCGCTGCAGCATTTTTTCCCAGGATTTAATACT